>JAJMIV010000357.1:0-13944 GCA_030563445.1 Metschnikowia gruessii
GTATCCAGTTAGCGAGTTATCCATTTAGCGCGATATCCAGTTAGCCAGGTTCTACTGTAGTATGCAAAACTGCTCCACTGGAAACTACGAATACGGTATCTACCGGTGTAAGATCCTACTAATGGCTTCTGAAAACACGGTAAATATCGGTGTTGATCAGAATTAGCAAAGCGCAAAATTTAGCGACAATTATTTTGAGGTATATTCTAATATGTTTACGCTTTACTAGATGCCGATTTTGACTCGGGGCAGACTACCGAAAACATATATCGTAATATATCGATTCGATGCATGTAAAAACACTAGGTATCGACAACGGGGAAGAAATTCGGCAATATAGAGCTGAGTTTCGGTGCCCACACTGTTTCTCTGCTTTTAACTTTTATGAGACCCAGGAAAGCTTCCTACCATTTCTCGGATGGCGAAAGATTTCGTATCTATGATATCAATGTCCGCACCATGTGAATCTTTATTTCTCGGGTGAAGGATATAGTCACGGATGAGTGAAGCAGACGTAGTGCCAGTGCGCTCCGAATATTTGCTGTTCCCAAGGCAAGAAGCTCACTCAGAGACAAAATGAGCGTCAGCGCCGATTATCTAAGTGACTGCAAGAGGCCGGAGAGAATGACCAAGATGGATTAACTGGTGCTGATACCAGACGCTTCCAAAGCTCTGGAGAAGTGAGCGACATTAAGTACATTTTGATCTCAAGCGAGGCTGAAGATTTTTTACAGTTGTTTGAAGGATTTTTCATATTTCAATTTTGTTTTTGTGTTTTTGCTGAGAGGCTCAGAATAGCACTTTACGACAGAGGGTGCGCTGCTTGAGTGTTTAATCTTCAGTTCAGTCGTATCTCACTTGTCAGAGCACCCACTAATTCAAGAAAACGGATGAATTTCATAACCACCTAAAGCTGGAAGCGTGGACTGTGCAAATGATGGTGTTAGAGTCGCGATGTCCAAAATTATAATCGCATGGGGAGGGACTCTCTGATCTAGCTCCACCTCTGGCTTTCAAAGAAAATCGACAATAGCATATAAAAACAGATTAAGTTTCAAACTAGATCAATTGGATAGTACATTCTAACGCAGCCAACAAAAACGAAGGGGCACATATCATGAATTGGTCCCCTGAGATATAGCAGGTTTGAAGAAACTAGTAATTTGGTACTGGGCTAATGTACTCTTGATCCGAGTCTGTGTGTGCTATTCATACTCCTTTAATAACCCGAAGAAACTATAAGGATCGTGATAAGGTACTGGCATTAACGGGACTATATCAAAGAAGACCATCTTCTTAAATGAATAAGCATGTTTCTGTATGTTTCTCTGAGAAGAATAGCCTATTCCCGCCACAACGAAGAGAGCAGGAAACCACGCCCTAGAACTATATGAAAGTGTTGATCCATATGCATAATGGCCAATGCGGAACCTGTCTTATTTAGAGAGCAAACCACAGCACAAATACTGAGAATCGTTTTTCAAAGTCGTATGATACAATGAGTCTAGACTCGACATATATAATTTTACGTGACAAAATAAATGGAATAACAATACTGAAGGTGACTAATTCAAAAAGTACATCCACGAGAGGAGATACTTAGGATTTGAAAAGTCAAATTCTACGATCTGAAGAGATTACCAGATGTTCTAATAAGAATGATTCTTAATATATCTACGTCATTTTTAAAAGACCTGTATGGCTCTATATAATAGCAGGATCATGACATGGCACTAGGTTTAAGGGTATGTAAAGCCAAACTTGCCTATATACTTGCTTCCTTGCAAATATCACAAAGGAACATAGTTATGGTCCACTCGGAACTAGCAAAGGATGCATTTCAAAGCCCAAGGCGAGAGCATCAAGCTGACAGTTGTTTGAAAATTAATAGCCACGCCCTGCTGAAGTATCAAAAGCAAACTTGTATCTTCTTCCATAACAAAACAACGGGGGAAGAGATATTTATATAAGTATTTCCTAGGTAGGTCTAGAAGAGTCTACGTGACTAATAAGGGGTCCGAAGGTACCGGAGATAGCAATATCGGCAGGAGCGGAAAGGATGACAGGAGTAGCAAGGACGGCAAGAGTATCACAGATAACCGGAGTGCCGAAGTAGCAATACTACCCATTATCCCAAGGACACAGAGGTGGCAGAAGTACCGAGGTTGCTGTGGATGACGAGGATACCAAGAAGATTGCTTATCTGTTCAAGATTGCAACTCCTTGAAGGAGTCCTTGGGATCCAAAAACCGGTCATGAGCAGAAACCCAGAAGTCACAAAGAAGACACCATGTCTCTAACTCATTTGCACCTCTTGTGCATCCACGAAAATAGAATATTTACAAAAACGAAAACAGAAAAAATACCATTGAAACTGAACAACGGTAGAAAAACCGTACTTACCTTTGTCCTTGGGTGAACTCCAAGCAGCTTTAGTGCCAGATATTCTCTAACACAATTTCAATTAAACATATATAGGTAAAGTAATATAAAAATGGGACCGGTGTAACATCTAGGTTTTCTTTTTGTTGAAGAAAGAAAACGACAAGTTATACTTGGTCAATCTAAATGCCTTGTAGAGAACAAGACAAGCACAGAGGTTGAAAATTGTGTAGGCACAGAAGAACCCAATGTTCCTCCATACGTATGAATACTTGATACCGATGGTATCGAGATATTGGTCAGCATTGGAAAAGGCACAATATCCGCAATTTTCCGTCGCCTTTACATCTCTAAGGTATCCGGGAGCAGCAGTAAGGAAATCCTTCATATACTCACCACAAGTCTGGCCGCTTGGAGGGTCAAAAACAGAGAATTCCTTTTCCGAACATGAAACAGGTCTCCCGTGAATAAAAGACAGCACCAAGTTCTGGATGATGTATGTGTAAGGGCTAATCTTATACATAAATGTCCAGAACCCAGGCATAAGAGAGACTGGCTGCATGACACCAGCGAAAGCAACAATGAAACTGTAGAAAAATGAAACCAACACCGCTGCAGATTGCACATCAGGTGCAAAATATGCCAACATCAATCCAAATGAGATGTTGAAGAGCTCCAAAAACACCGCATAGGAAAGGAAGAACATTCCAGCATGGGAGGCGTTAGTGTCTGCTTTCGTGGCAAAGAATAATGGCACATACATCAAAGTTGCAGCAAATATGGTGTAAGGAATCTCATTCACGAACTGAGCAAGCACCATGACCCACCAGCGATAAGTGTTTGACATTTTCTCTCTTCCTTCATAAGTCTCTCTGACATTCAAACACTGAGCCTGGATTTGGTTGATCAAGGGCGCTGACACAATCATCGATAAGAAGGCACAGAACATTCCATTTTGCATTCCAGTTGCTGTGTTTTTCAAATCGTAGAATGTGAAACCAATAAATAACCCATTTAACAACATCAACATGTTTTTTGCCATGACGTACTCGGTGTTTCTCCAGAAGGCCAAAGCAGTTCTCCACGTCACATAAACAATCTCCGAAGTGATACTAGCGGCATATTTCAGTCTGAGCTCCTTGGTGAACTCATCATTGGAGGGTTTGCCTCTGGAACTGCCCTCAAAGATAAGCTTTTCAATAGTCTCTTCAGCTTTGACACGGTGCGAGGAAGATTGCCAAACATCGAACCAGTCCTTAGTCGAAGCGGCAGTAGCACCAGCACCGATGACTTCAAGGATATATTCCGCAGGATTTTCATCAGAAGAACACTTTCTTGCACCATTATTCTCAAAGTAATTGATAATGTCACGCGAGTGCTCACCAATGTCGCCAAAGTAAACCGTTTGCCCACCTTTTCTCAAAAGCAACAATCTGTCGAACTCCTCGAACAAAGTTGATGAAGGCTGGTGGATGGTACATAAGATGGCTTGCCCCGCCTTAGCCAAACTTCTGAGTAATTGAACAATGATCCAAGCTGACTGGGAATCCAACCCTGAAGTAGGCTCATCCAAGAAAAGCAAAAGTGAAGGCTTGGCAACAAGTTCAACACCAATGGTCAACTTTTTACGTTGCTCCACATTGAGACCCGAGCCAGGAGATCCAATGATTGCATCAGCATACGCTTCCATATCAAGAACCTTAATGATTTGCTCAACGTAGTCCAACTTTTCTTGATCTGGTACGGACTTGGCTCTTCTCATTCTAGCGGCAAACTGGAGCGATTCTCTCACTGTTGACTCAGCCATGTGAATGTCTTGCTGCTGGACATACCCGGTTCTGCGTACAAAGGAAGTATCCAATGGCTTTCCATTCACCAACATGTCACCAGTAATTACACCCATATCAATTCTTTGGGCCAAGGTGTTGAGCAAGGTCGTCTTACCAGCTCCAGATTCGCCCATCAATGCAGTCAATGCACCTGGCAAGCAGAAACCAGACACAGAGTCCAAAAGCTTTCTTTCGCCACCCTCGTAAGGAATCACGTAGTTGACATCTTTCCAAACAAAAATATCCTTCACGGCCATATCTTCAAAAGCTTCAGGAGGTGGCGAGCTTACCTTCTCCAAAAACACTTTGGAGGTGGGTCCAGATTCTTCATCGTCAGAGTGTGATGTGTCATCCCCTGGCATAACAATGTGATTCGATTTCTTACCTCTCAAAAAAAACAATCTATCGATACCGCCATTGATAGGACGCACGACTTCGAAGCCAAGAGCACCCACAAACATGAAAAAGAGGATGAAGCCAATAAGAATTCCAAAGTTCCTCCACACGTGGCTGAATGAATACTCAAAAGATAATGAGATGTAACGGTCACCGTCAACCCAGGTTTGGTCCTTGACTGAGCCAACAAAAGCACACACAGTATTATTCGTGGAAGAATAACCAGGGCCACGCGGAGTCAATCGAGACACGTCGCAAGGCATTTTTGCCCCATGGAATTCAGTTGCAAGCATTGCCTCAAAATCATAAAGCACCGGATTAATGTATGAAATCCACTTGAACCAAGGATGCATGGATGGCCTCTGGATCATATAGGACGAATATGTCAATGCAGCCAAAATGAAAAGTCCTCCAAATGCGTTTGCTCCAGCAATAGTCTTATTCCACGCAGCTGTAGCCTTGAAAAGATAATTCATCGCAAGGGAAACCAAGTTAGAAAAAAGAAGGAAAGTGAAGAACTTACCCGCCTCTCTCTTCAAATTCGCCAAGAAGTAAAGAATCAAGCAAAACGCAATATTCGTAACAATAGAAACTGGGATGAAAGAATTGGCATCTGCGACAGCAAACGCAGCAGGGTGATAAAGCTTGTAGTTGCTTTGCTTCATTAGAATTGGCCTTGAACTAAAGGCATTGGAGATTTCAGCTATTCCAGTCAATGACATGTATAGGACGGCAAAGAATATCACGCCACCTCTCGAGAAAGCACCGTTCACCGATTCAGGAGTATTGTAGTAAATTGATCCGACGACTAGGGCTTGAGAGATAGCGGCAACGACTTGAATCACGGTAAAGGCACTGTCACCCAATATGTTTTGAAAGGATCTTTTCAAGTTGTACTTGAGCTGCTGAAAGATGTTTGCAGTATATCTGGATCCAATTCTCTGGTACTTGTGCTTCTCTTGCTGGATAGAGTCGAGCAAAGATTCCTTTTTGATGTGGGGAGAAAATTGCTCGTTGTATTCCTTGATTTCGGATTGAAGTCTGGTATACTCAGGAGATCTCTTCCAATAGTCACGGAATTCGTCTGCTGTTTGGGGAACCTTGGTTTCCATTCCCTTAAAAGGAAACCTTCCGGCAGGGTCAGTCACTGCAGTCAAAAACTCGGCAGTAGCTTGTCTTAGAGGACACTCAAACCCCATTTTCTCGAAGTAGGCCTTGGCTTCGTGGACAGGACCAAAGTACACCTGTTTTCCGCTGTACAAGATAGTTACTTTATCAAAAGTCTCATAGATACCTTCACCGGCCTGATAGATAGTGACCAAGGCGGTCTTCTTCAACAAGTTTGTAGAGACCCTGATGGCACGTGCGTATTCCAAAGCAGTGGAAGCATCGAGACCTCTGGTGGCGTTATCCCAGCAGTAAATCTTTCCTTCGCAGGCCAAGGCCTCGGCAATGGAAACTCTCTTTCTTTCTCCACCAGAGACACCACGCACGTAATCGTTACCGACCTTGGTGTTGTTAGTATGTCTTAATCCGAACACGGTAGCCAATAAGTCTCTGTTGTAATCAATATGTTCTTGTGCAGACTTTCCATTTACTGTCTTGGCTGGAATTTTGCAAGCAAGAGCAAAGTCCAAAGTCTGTTTAACAGTCAAGTGGGGGAAGTGCACATCCAACTCCGGGTTGTAGATCAAGTCTGATGAGAAGGTTTTCCACATTTCTGTGCGATCTATACCATCATAGGCAATGGTGCCGTCAATCCCGGTATACATCTCGGTGTCAGTACCACCTGTTGTAATCAATATGTTCTTGTGCAGACTTTCCATTTACTGTCTTGGCTGGAATTTTGCAAGCAAGAGCAAAGTCCAAAGTCTGTTTAACAGTCAAGTGGGGGAAGTGCACATCCAACTCCGGGTTGTAGATCAAGTCTGATGAGAAGGTTTTCCACATTTCTGTGCGATCTATACCATCATAGGCAATGGTGCCGTCAATCCCGGTATACATCTCGGTGTCAGTACCACTGATAGTTCTCAAAAACGTAGAGCAGCCAGACCCCGGTCTACCCAAGACCAAAAGCATTTCTCCACTTCTCACAAGACCGTCAAAGCTATCGAGAATGGCACAGTCGGGAATCTTCTTTGCTTCTCTGGCAGTGCGGATAGCAGCATACGGACCCTTAAAGATATCGGTCATTGTTTCCAAGTAAGTGTAGGTCTGGTCTTTACCGTACACTGACAAATTTTCGAAAGAAACCCCCAACTCACGAAGCTTGAGCCCCTCTTGCTCGGCATGGTAAAGAAACGCTTTATAAAGCTTCAGCAACTCGAAATCATCTGGGTTGACCACCAAGTTACCAGCGTGAAGGGACTTTGCTGACATCCGCGACATTTGGCGGGACAAGGTTGCGACCTGGGTCAAAAACTGGCCGTTGGAGGTGTCAACAGCGTGATATTCGACCGCAGCTGGATCTTCAAATGGGCTTTGGGGGGTAACAGTGGAACCGGACACGGCGGCATCTGTAAGTGACTCATTGGTACCAAGTCTGATGCCTCTGCTCTCCATGATGAATATGTGAACAATAGAACGCTTTTCGGATATGGATTAAAAAGAAGATATCAAACCGATGCTGTCAATGGATATATTCAACCGGAGGTGTCTATGTGTTTTTGTTTTTTGAAATTTACACCAAGGAACAGCGGCATACGTGGCCATTATATACTGGGAGAAAACATATACCTTTCGAAGTCAACCGGGGTTCTCAGCAGATTCGGAACTAAGATGCATCATGGCAAATATTACAGGAGGAAGATCTGTATTCCGTTGGTTGGTTTCGGATATGCAAGAAACAAACAAGCTTCACTAACGGAATGTCGCGAAAAGGTTCACGTCCGAGAACTAGCAGCCATAGTATCCCATACGAGATAGACCAGGCTCGGGCGTTGGCTGACCAGAAATTTGTTAGCGACTGCTTTTGGACGTGGTCAATCAACGTAGACACTGGCCCCCTTTGCGTATAGTATTTACAATTATTGATGAATCGTGAAGAAAATTAGTAGATTTAATTAAGTTGATGAAATACATCTGTCTTGAGTTTGCGAGGGCCCTTGACGTCAATTGCTTCCGCTTCCTATGCTCCGACATCTGTATATCCGCATCGACTTTGACGTGCACGGAGTACATCCGTACCGGGAGGAGTTCCGTTTGACACGGCGGTGCCTAATTGGGAATATCAGGGTCGCGATATACGGTACATTCCTTATTGGGACTTTCAGGTGTTCGCTAGCCGGATTATACCGTATTAGTATTGGCCCGCACTTAGCGACCACAACTGGGGGCCTGCGCGATACGGACGTGCCCCAATTAGGCAACTTCCGTGGACTGAGCACTAGACTAGCGGGTGGCAGAAAAGTATGAGTTAAACACAATTAAGGAATTTACTTTTCTAAAACTAAATACACAGGAGGCACGTGTATCAGAGACAGAGATAGATTGGTTTTAATATAGAAGATGCTTACCATGTGTTTGGGACGTGTTTGGAGACGTGCTTGGAAACTTTTCTTGGCTTTTTCATTTCTGATGCACGAATGGTCAACACCTATTAGAGTACTGTGGTTTATTTTGCTATGGCCTATGAGGCATCTTCGGTTATTCTGCCTGCAAACTGAAATCAGAAGTATATAAACTAGCTTCAATTTTTTAAATGTTACCTAAATCATTCAGAAAGTGTCTTGGTAACTTGTGTTTACAATGTGGTGTGTTCTATGTGACACTTTGGGAAGTAAGCAAGAAGGTTTTGGACGAAATGAGGGTTGAGCCTGTAAAAATCAATTGTTACGTGGTTTTTCATAGCTTGTATATCCACAATCCATGCTTCTATTTTCGGCTTGTATTTATTCCGGGATTTGTAAATCTATAATTGCATAGCCTGTAACCACCACTTTATATCGTGTATCAGTTTTGAGGTTTTGTATCCATAAAAGTATCATTAAGTCTGGAAAATAACTGTCGACGTTGAAACATAGTAAATCCTTTTTACTTGAAACTACCCAGGGTTAAGGTCTCTTGTGCAACCTTTTCCTTCCTTATAAGTGTGTTCTTGAAAGGTTTGCTTTTGAACATTTGTGTCAAAAAAGCCCTAAAATCCATGGATAGAACTCATATGATCAACATGATTATTTCGGGAACTTGATTTGATTCAAGGCCGCCATTTCGGTTGAATAGCAACCAGCTCTTTTTAAACCAGTAGTGCACCAGATTGTCATATTTTCAATTGTCTTCATTTAGTGCTGCGACAGATGGTAGCAAACAACTTGGGACTGCATCTGTTTTTGCTTTACCACTATTTATAACAGCTAAAATTTTGTTTTAATTTGTGACAAGTTCTGCTAGAAAGCTTTTCCTTAGATAAAATGAATATTTGACTACCCTGGACAGCTCAATCGTTTAAAGAACAGCGAAATACTAGAAATTGTCTTGGGTGAATTACTCCCTACCCTTGATATAAGTTCTTTGAGCATACCATTATAAGTCCACTAGGTGGTCTTTTCCTCAAACATTTACACATTAAAAACTCTGCCATGATGAACAAACTCCATTTAATTCTTGGTGAGCTACACACTATACCCGTTTCAACTGTATAGCCACCATGATAAGAAATGAAGCGTGTTGCATTCAAAGAAAGACTGATGTATAGCCCGAGTGGGGGAAAGAAGGACGAAAATAATAAGGGATAAACATCGTCATTTGCCCCCACTACTCGCCCACCGTGTGCAGTCTACACTGTACCTAAATCTAGCATACATTTATTCACATATTCATATAAACGGGGGGTAAGACACACGATGAAAATATTAGGTGTCTCAATCACCCTTGCGGCATCACGGGGTCGAGTCTCGCTTCTCGGTAAGACTCGATAAAATCAAATTAATCGACAAAGTCTATACCAAGATCTGGTAGCTCCGAGGAGTGTGGTTGGTACTTTGCCTTCAACGACAAAGCAACCCACATCAAGTGGCTGTAAAAGATGCGATGAATGGGGTATCATACAGAGAGAAACAATATCGATTTCGTGACACGCTTCCAAAAATTCTTCTGTTACATGACTACCATGACTATCAAAGATCAATAGTCGATATTTCCCTTTTGGTGGAATTCTTTGTTACCGAATCGAAGGAAGTTTTGAGACAGCTGAGTGCAATAAAATGGCTAGTCCACCCATTACAACTAGCCCCAACCACCAATCCAAATGGGAAATAGTTGAACCGTGATTTCAACTTAACTCTACGTTTAAAAAATAATCAACGGTGGAAATTCCCGTACCGAAGCAATCGTACAATCAATCACAGTTACCCACTCTCGATTACCCGGCATCAAAATTTTACGTTTATGGCATACTTAAGATCCGTCGTGAGTTTGGCACTGCCGGTTTCTTCCCTTGCAAAACCAGTCTTGTCGAAATTATGAATATCATCTTCGATGATCCCATATTTTGTAATCGCACCTTAAACCATTTCTTCGATCCATTCACGAATGTTTTTTGGGGGTTTCAATCTTTGGCCGCTTCATGCAGAAAGGGATGGAAAGACGTGCACGGAAGTTTGGGTGGCTTTAAAAGCCTTTCTTAAAATTAAAATTACACCTCAATTAATTCCAGTTTAGTTTTTACATGTATGTTAGGTAAGGATCGAGCGAGTCCCTGGTTCAACATAGAAAACCGAGGATAACCCCGTTATAGCAATACCCCGCCATAATCGGTACTATATTGGGTACACGACGGTGTGACCTTTTCCACAGAACAATAACGATTCAGGCGTGTGTCAAATTAGCATCATGAATTTATTGCAAATTATCTAACTAAAGAGGTTTATTGAATTTACGGTGGAAATCAGTCATACTAGAGTGTGTGAGGGGACCCTCAGTTTTCTGGTCTGCGAAAGTTTGTGCCCTATTATGATAAAGGGACACAAAAAAACTTCAGCAACCAAAATATATACCTAAATCTCAAAACAGTGCCATAATAGGACCCACAGGGTCCCCTGAGTGGTGTCAGGTGTTAGTCAAACCTGGCAGAATACGGTTAGAAAAGGTGATGTACAGACCTAAAGTTCATTGGCCGTGATTACTTTACATGGGGTATACTCCCGGATAAACACTCATATCCAGTTGCGTTGAAGAAAAGCTCATTAGTTTACTGGAATGGTCCATGAATCATCTGTTTTGATAATAATTTCTTGAGTCTTCAACGAAAACCCCTCAGACATGACACTTGAGGTTATAATGTCAATTTTTCATTAATTTCTTCCCTTTTTTGAAGGAGTTATCACATCCTTCTGAACCATAAAATACTGAGATCTGCTGCACTCAATATTAAGACGAAACGAAATCCATTCTAGGCAGCTCCGAAAGGAAATGATCCAAATTGCAGTTATTTACATGCTCAAGGTTGACTAGATAGAACCGCCTATTGTTCACTCACTAACCCGAAAAGCTATACTCTAAAAAAAAGGTTTAATATGATTTTTTCTTGGTATGTAGCCAATGGTATGGTTTCATTTAAGGAGTTTCAGACTTACAGCACCCACCGTTTCATCGTCATAAATATACGTTATAACGAGAAGTAGTATCCACATAAAGTTGAGCCCCATGATATCTATTTCCCTCCAACAGAAAGAAAAACTAATCTTCACCTAAGGAATAATTGTGACTCATAAAAATCACCAACTATATAAAGTATCACTACTTCTCCCTTTAAAAAGGAATTTTCGCCCGCAAGTTGTCCCACCATTATATTCAGGCTGGATGCCTCCCCCAGCAACTCACACGTACTCCCCTACCCGTCCTCTAATCTTTGTTTAATCAATTAAGACATAATAAAACATCTACCTAAAGGGCTAAACCCATCTTGGCACTTTTTAAATAGACCACCCATAATATTTACTGCCCTGGGAATTTGTACTATGCTGCGATATTCTCTGCGCATGGCTGCGAAATGCATCTACTCCACCAGAACACACAGATACGCCCGCACATTTATCGCTACTCCTCTTCTTTTTCTCCTTTTCCTTAGTATTTTATTTATATACACCATGGTAAACAGCGGGGCATCGAAAAAGCCCCAAGATGTTCCGCTTATGCTCGAAAAGAGTACTGGCCGAAAGTGAACCTTGGAAAAGCCCACAAAAAGTATTCGTGTTGGTGTATAGTTTTCTTTCTGGGTTTTCTTACCCTCTTGATATACCCCTATAATTTACTATTTTCCAAACCGTTGACTCATACTAACTTCGATAAAAATAGACGCCCGCTGGTCGAACCATTGGCTTACAAAAAGAACACAAAAAGACGCAGAACCACCCATGAACGTCTTCACTGCTACCCAAATACACGCCCACCCCGAATCAGAGGGCACTGTCGACAGCCCCGTGACTCCTGACTATAGTGGTCCGCAGCCGGCGACGTTTCAACACCCGCCGGGGATGGAAAACCCGATCATCCGGGAGTTTCTCCTTTTGCGGCACCGGCGCAATGGTGGGGCCCTTTCGGAAGTGTCTACACCTATTGAAGAATGCTCCTCGTGTCTTAGCGACTCTTTTCTGCTGTCGCAAGTCTCTGTCCTATCTCTCCGTACCCGGCGCCGGCCTCCCACCGATGAAACGCCAGACACAGACCCGGTGTTGGTCTCTGAACAGATGGACGCGGTTTTGCACGTGTCTCCACCACCCAGTGCGATATTTATGCCCATAGATACTACTGATTCGAGTGAGTCAACGTCTAGGGGTGCACCTACAAATCCCGTGTTGGTGCCCATGCGGGGGTCGCTGGTGTTGACAAGATATAGGCGCTTGATGGAGGACCTCGAGGTACTGCAGGGAATTAGGCTTGCAAACTTTACTGGGGTACAAACAGGGTTCCAAACTGCAGGGGAAAGTGACTATGATGATGACGACGAAGATGACGAAGACAATGACAGTTACGAAAACTCCTTCACGGAGCTGATGCTTGCCGTGGACGCATTTACTAACACCCAAAGCCCACAGGACCTTGTCACGTGGCTAGCGCAGCAGTTCAGGCGGCTGAAAAAGACCCGCTGTGCTTCCATCGACGGAATCATCATGCTGCACGGGGTCTCGCAGTCGTTCCAGAATTTGGACCATCGTCACCGGCACCTGCGATGGAAACCGCTTAAATCATATGATAGTCGTCAAAATAGGACACACAGTAATTTGTTTACCCGGTTCTTCAACCACTGGCGAACAAGCCACAGACTGGAGCCCGTGGTACCTCACACATTTCTAATCAACCGCCCACCGGGGGATCGGTTCTCCAGTTTTTTCTGACATAAGGGTGGGAAGTTGGGGCTAATGGGTAGGAAGAAGACAAGTGGGGAAATTTTGAATATAGTAAGGGGCTGAAAAGGGAAGATTCTTTTCTGTTGTTAAGGCACACCAGGAAAAGAAAAGATTGGTTTACATAATTATTTAGGATGATAAAAAGATAAGACAATTTACTGTACGGTTGATTACGTCGTTCATACATATACCCTTGGGTTGTGATAAAGAAGGATTGGTTACTTCTGATGGGAATAAAAACTTTCCATCGTTCACGTAGTATATATATCCTATTTCTGAAAACCGGTGGATTTCAATTAAGTAAGGAAATATTGGAATACTGTTACATTTGTAAACATGCTTTCCATATCACTCTGGTTCCTGGTTATTCCACCAAGAATATTTTACAATGCGAATATTTTCAATACAGATTTTTATGCTTTATCGCGTAAGATCTATCGCGTAAGATCTGTGTCATCGCAAGTAGTATGAAGAATGTTTGAAAGTTCAAGTTTGACACGACTAAAATTTGTTAAAAAGAACGTCTATTTCAGACGAATACCTTCTGGAGCTTTTGTGTCCACGTGTGTGATTTCAATGATGGTATTGCTGCGGAATTTGTTTCTGAAAATGTTTTCTCGTGTTAAATTCACCATGAGATGGATTTTTCTGTTTTTATTAGCTGCAAAAGTTAATTACTGCAGAGAAATTTCTTGGTGAAAAAGAAAACGTTTGGTTTTAAGCGTCTGTTGGAATGTACTATTCTCATTCGAAAATTATTGTAATATGAGGGTTTGAGATTGGCCCCGAATATACATTCTCGGTAATTCCTCATCAATATCCTCATAGGTACAAGAGGAAGGTTCTGATATAGAGAAAAGCTATAAGAAAGATTTTCATGGAGTGTCAAATTTTCATTTTTGTCTTTAGTTTGAAAATGGGACCTTTCACTTTTTCACTGGGTGGCATTTATTAAATCTTCATCTCTACTAGTTTGCAGTAACATTTAGTCA
>JAJMIV010000358.1:0-12634 GCA_030563445.1 Metschnikowia gruessii
TTCAACAGAAGTTATTCTTGAATATGCTAGCTGACTGATTTTGAGCCGAAGCTTTCTGTAAGCCTCGTCGATAACATCTTTATGTAACTTAGCGTGAGAATTGGATTCCCAGAAGGCACATAGATATCCACAGTGACAATCCAAAAGTCTATACATTTCTCGGAGCCGTTATAAAAAGATTTGTAGCTTTTATGAACATTTTGTATTTGCTTCTTTTTGAACAAAACCCGAAAGTAAGATGCGAAAAGTTGAAAAGTGCGCCCAGCACGTGATAAATATCACCTGAATATCATGTGATCTGTCCTAAAACATCACGTGAATTCGTATAAAATGTAGAAGTTTACCCTTTAAAACATTGAAAATAAATTTAAGGTTGGGTGTGTACTATTTTGTTACCTGTTGGTCTGTATGGCCAAATTTTCACAGTTATAAAGTTCCTTGGTGAGCTCTAATGATTATTTACACGTATTTTGTATCCATTTAGCGAGTTATCCATTTAGCGCGATAGCCAGTTAGCGAGGTTCTACTGTAAATACAGACGGGGCGCTTGAGGTTGGGGTTGAATGTATGTAAGAGCTCTAGGATTGGTAAAACTCACGTGAATCATATGAAATAGTGAATTTCCTTAAAAGTTTGAAAATTAGGGAAGGTGGGTATGTCTTATTGTGAACCACATGCTTTTGTGTGACTAAATTCACAGTTATAAATTTCCTGCGTGAGATAATTAATTCCAAGTATTTTACATTTTGTATGCAGTTCTACAGTTATTCATTCATCGCGTTATTCATTCTCGCGTTATTCATTCTCGCGTTATTCATTCATCGCGATCCAGTTAGGAAGGTCTGTATTCACTCAACTAAATAACTCTATCTTTCGTAAACACGCGTTTTTACCGTTGATTATATCGCTGTTTTCTCCAGCATCCAACGGCACGTCTATACTTCTATAAACTCGGATTCCTCTTTTTCTCAAGGTTTTCCTAAACTTTTCTAAACCTTTCTAAAATTTTCTAAACTTTTCTAAACTTTTTCCCACATTTTCCTAAATCTTACCTTGGGCCAAGTGCTTGAACATATCCTTGGCAGTGAAATACACCGTTCTATAGAAGGAGTGGAAATCAAGCGTCAGACACGCAACCGACACAAAACCAAACGGCAACATGGCAGGAATCCAGCCCTGGGCCAATTCCAACGCAAAGCCCCCACTAGGCATGGAGTACTGTTTCACGTGACCCTTCTCCAAATGGTGCTGGTCGCCTGGGTAGTAGATTTCTGGCACTAGAGAATATGGGTCCGCGGCCTTTTGGTGCCCCGATAAAATGGTAAAGTAGTCGTCCGCGTAGTGTACTCCCGTGTGACCTTCTGTGCCGACGGCCGTGCCAAAGAAAATCAAATATTCACTGATGGATGCATGCAAAATAAACATAGTGCCCATGGCTCCTCCGGCATTGTTATACACCCAATCGTCGAAGTTCAAATCGTTGATAAGTCCGGGGTAAGCACGTTGGATTCTAGGGGCCAAGTCGACCATAATGGCCGTGGCATTTCCGTCAGGATGTTCCTTCAACGTTTCCTGGACCAAGTGTTGGAGCACTTGTTTGTCGAAACGGAAGTGGGACGGGAGCCATGTTTGGAAACTGGCCTCAAGCACTGCATACACGGCCACAAGAATAGTGATGAGTTTAATCCACATGTTGAGGGGTAGGTGATGGGGAATAAAGGATGGGGACGTGAAAATACCGGGGTTTTGGGTGTTTTTGGTGGCCCTAGAAGAGGTGGAAAATCGGGTCTATATAGGTCGTACCGTCGTAGCACCGTATACGACGTGGTTAGGTGCTGCATATGGGGGTGGTAAACGAGGCATATGCCATACGAGCAGGCTTGCCCTCGGAAGTGGGTGACATCCGGTCGTAGGCGTGTGAGACCCGGTCGGGGGTCGCGTCGTCCTTCCCCGGGGAAGTCACTTGGATATAACGATACGGATGGTGTGTTCCAAAGGTACTATGAATAGTTCTGTTTCCATTTCCGTGTTTTGTTAATTAGAAGATTGTAATTCCGTTATGATTATTAAATGATTTAAGTGATTCTCAGCGAAGTATGTATTTTCTTCGTATGGCGATGTTACATCAATAAGTGCCATCCGACGGTTGACGATGAATGTATATTTAGATAATGACGTTAATTCGATGAAGAATAATAAAACTCTCAAGTTTTTCCGTTCACTGGACAGTTTATTTGTTTTCTTTTGGGTAGAAGTGTGGGAGATGCTAGGCGCAAAGCGAAAGCAAAAGGCTACATGATTTTCAGTGGCCAATTCTATCGGTTGACCTGGATACGGAATCTCCCCAATGAATTACACTGAAGCTTTATTATCAGTATTGTAGTTTTAGTTTTGGCTGGTTCATTGATGTAATGAAGAATTTCTGCCGAAGAAATACCGGGATGATTTACGTATTACTCGAGAGAGAAGCAGGAAGGCGGCTAGAGAGCTCTAGAATACAAAAGATAACAGTCAAAGAATATGTTTCCACGACTAAATCAGTTAAGTTTTGAGAATTCTACTAGAGAAAACTCCCGCTCCAACAGTTGCAAAAACAAGAAAAGTACTGTAATATCATCGAAAAGGTGTTGTAACCGGCGTTACGATATAACTGATTTATGGAGAAGAGTGTAATAGTAATTGAAGGAAAACTGATGATTTCCAGGTGATTGCAGATCCCTCGTTTATTTCAGGCTTCTTTAAAATACACACGGTCAAAATATACTACGGAATAAAGCCGTGTATGCAAAATTGGGTTCTTTCCAAGAAACCCCGGAGTTTCCTATGACGAAAACGAGAACATTACTGTATGACATATTTCTAGAAGGGTATTCCTCTAGGTTCTAATAATATCATTTAAGATTTCCTATATCTCCAATATGGAAGTACACTCGCTGTTGAATGGTTCTTTTTCCATTTCCTTGGTTTCTTAATAAGAAAATTTTAGTTACGTTATTGATTATTAAATGATTTAAGTGATTCTCAGTGAAGTATGTATTTTCTTCGTATAGCGAGGTGACATCAGTAGGGCAATCCGATAGTTGAGGGTAGTATATTCAAATGATTACGTTCATTCAAATGGATTAAGAACCGACAATATCTCAAGTTTTTCCGTTCACTGGACAGTTTAATTTTAGTCATTGGCATAAAAGTGGAGTCCAAAGAAAAAGGCTAAAAGGATATGTTTTCAGTGGCTAATTCTTTAAGTTGACACCGATTAGGAGTCTCCCGTTAAATATTCTGCAAGATTGAAATTATCCGTATTCTAGTTCTGGTCTGATTCATTGATGTAATGAAGAATTTCTGGCAAAGAAATACGGTGCTTGTTCAATATCTATTACTCCGAGTGTAACAGGAGTGGCTAACAGCCCAGGAATACAGAATAGAACTGTCAAAGAATATGTTTCCACGACTGAATCAGTTACGTTTTTAGAATTTCACTACAGAAAATCCCCGCTCCAGCAGTATTATCCAACTGATATATCGAGGGAAAGGTGTACTAGTAACTGGAGAAAAATCATCAATTTCAGGTATTGGAGACACCTTCATATAAACCTTCATTTGAATATAAAATGGCCATTATGGGCTACGGCTTGTCTTTCAAAACCATGTATCCAGAAAAGGAGTGGGTCCACAAAAAGGTGCGTATTACTGAAACGGAATCATTTTTATGACATATATAACTGATTTGTCTGCTATGTTCTAATACAATCTTTTAAGATTTCAACCAATTGGATCTGGAAGTACAGTGAATATTGAGTATCTGAGTCCTTTTATTACCCGAAACAGCAGAATAATATTAGGCCTAATAACAGTCAAGGTCTTGTTACACTACAATATTCCAAATAAGCTGATAAATTATTCGACTTAGAGAGAAACCGCCTAAAGCCAGAAAGAGCTCCCAACCTGATAATCTTAGGGATGCCTGAACCTGAAAGTAGAGTGTCTGTTTTGGGCCACTTAACATTTGTTTCCCTCCATGTAAGCATATGATTATATTAATGCGTGTGACAACCATTCATTTCTGCTAAACTTCGTGAAACTTTTACTGAAAATTGAGTGAAATTGAACAAAAAAAGATATCTAATTTCCAGGGGTTTGCATACATCAACTTGTTCTCTTGCCAACGTGTACCTCTTTAATAGCTTTAGTTTTACATGGTGGAATCAGATCTCAATGGCAATTTATTCACACGCGTCAATACCAAACTTGAGGTTTAAATATTTCAAGAAAACCTCAAAATCTGACCACCCCAATTAACCTTTCATTCTTTCGAACCCTTTGCTTCATGTTTCCTGGTGGGGCATAGGTGGCCACCCCGTTATAGCAATACCCCGCCAGAATCGCTATACGTGGGGCTTCACTAGGCTTTGGTAAATAACAAAAAAAGCAAGAATACATACAAAACCTTGCTAATTAACAAAATAGGGGATACAATTACGCACCATTTCATTTCCCAAAGCTTCCCCTTCTTCGTTCAAGCCGAACCACCAACACCTTTACTCCACACGTGACCCGCGTCACATGATCTCACCACTATCTTCACTGCACGTGAAACACCTTCTGACCACAGTAACTAACCCACTTTATCCTTCAAATAACACCCCAAAAATGGACTCTGGAACCTCTAAACCCGAAACTGAGCTCGTCCTGATTATCTCCCAGACCCAAGATAAAGACTTGCTCCTACAAAAATTCCAGCAATGTCTCAATTCACTCGCGTGTCCATATCCGGACGTGGAAGGTCTTATTTCCGCCATAAAACTGGCCTCAATACCCGTACAAGAACCGGTAGTGCGCCTCTTAGAAGCCGAAATTCTTCTATTCTTCTCGGCCGATACCGCAGACCCCAAAAGGGTGGAATCCATCTTCAAGGAGCTCTCTTATCTTTCCACCACCAACTCTCTAAGTGTGGGAACTCTGACGCCGCTCATGAGGATCAAATATAACGATCTTTCTATGGACTATCATTTTCTCCTCTCGCCCAAAGTCAAGGAGCTTCGGTTGGCCGACTTGGTCACCAAAAAAATCAATGTTTTATCGTTGGCACATGAATCGGCACCCTCCCAAACACTCAACTTTGTCACTGACCATATCCGGCACAAAATCCTTGTGTACTATGTGCTCTGTGACTCCGATTACAGAAAAAAAGGTGTTCTCCGGTACTTGGATGCCGAGGGAATTGTGGCGGAACTGTTATCCCCCAGTATTGCCGAATGTTTGGCCCGTAGAGAGAAGCTCATAACCTTGGAAGAATTCAAAAGGTTGTTTGACCATATGAAACAAGATTTTTACCCTTTGCGGGTGATCGAAAAGTGCCATGCGCCCCAGCTCTTGGAAAACCATATAGACGCCAACCTCAGCAAGCTCCCCAATTACTATAGTTCAATAAGTTTGGCTAAAATCGAGCGCTTACTTCTTGCACCCGGCGAAAAGATGGCCATTGAGGATTTGCTCTATAAAATGATTACTGCAAATAAGTTTCCCTATGGCGCATCCATTGACCAAATGTCGGGGTACGTTTACTTTGCGGAAAAGACTCAAAAGTACGGAGACTTTGATGCACACATAAAGCAAGTGTGTGATACGGTTGCGCTGATTTCAGCGTCCATACAGACAAAGGAATGACCAACAGAAAGAGGAATTAGCAAGAGAATGAGCAATAATAGGATTCAAACGAGAGAAAAGAAAAGCTATATCGCTATACAAAATCTGTGTATAAGAAAGATATGGGCCCGCCCAATTACTTGTCGTACTTGGAAAACTCCGTCAACCAGTACTGTCTCAAAGTAGGCAGGTTGTTACCAATAGCGGAGATCTTCTCCACTTCTGGGGCCGCCAACTCAAAGTCAAAGATATCCAAAAACTGGGAGATTCTCGTCTCGTTCGAGGAAGTGGTCACCGGTAAAATCCCCCGTTGCAAAACCCACCTCAACAACACCTGTTCAGGCGTCTTCAGGTAAGACGCTGCCAACTGCTTCAAATACTCATGGAGTTCGCCTGGCGTTCCCTTGGTGATTGGACCCAACGACGAGTACGCCTCCACAAGAACGTTATTCTTTTGGGAAAACTCTACAATTCCAGGGGTCTGGTTCTGAAGGAACGCGTTGAACTCGATCTGGTTGATCACGGGCTTGATGCGTGCAACATCCAAAACCTTTTGCAAGTCTTCAACGGCGAAGTTCGACACACCAATCGATTTGGCCAAACCTTCGTCCACAAGTTTCTCCAAGGATTGCCATGCCTCCACCAAGTCAAAGCCATGGGCCTCTTTGGCCACAAAAGGCGAGTGGAGCAAGTACAAGTCCACGTAGTCAGTATTCAATTGAGTGGTCAAATGGTGTTTCAAGGAGTCGTAAGGTAAACCGTGCACTGACTTAGCATTGTGGCTGGAATCGCCCACCAGGTACTTATCGGTGATGAAAAGCTTTGATCTGTCGAGACCCTTGATTGCCTCGCCAAGCTCTACGTCGGTGTTGTAAATCTCTGCTCCGTCGATGTGAACATACCCTTTTTCGAGGGCAAGTTTCAACGTTTTGACCAAGTTGTGGTCGACCTCGTTGTTACCATATTTGAACCACTTGGTTCCTAAGCCGTATGCGACAGCTGGAATGGTGCGGCCATTGGCCAACTTGAATTCCTTTCCTTGTAAAGACATGGTGAGGGGTGAACTGTGAAATGTTAACGGTGAACTGTGAACAGTAAAATGTTCAAAGACCGGAAAGGTTATCGCGCGAACTCGACTAAAGTGCGGAGTCGGAATGAATTCGCAAAAAGTGCAGAGTCCGAATGAATTCGCAAAAAGTGCGGAGTCGAAAAAGGAGTCGAAAAAGGTGCCGAAAGGAGTCGAAAAAAAGTCAAAAAAAGTCGAAAAAAGGTTGCAACTGACGCGGTTTGTGTTTCAAGTGGTGATTTTTTCGTGAGCTTCTTGAGTATCGCTGAAAGTGGTTGTGATTGACTTACTGGTTTTAACGCTGAAAAAAGTGAAAATGTAAAGCAATATTTTGACCAGTGATCAGAAAAGAAGTTGTTGAAGAGATCCAAAAGAAAAGTGTTGTGGAAAATAAATTATGGGCTTTAGGGGATTGCCGCCGGCTTATATATTTTTCCGGAATTGCTAAAATTTTGGTTCAGTGTGGAGTTGATTCCAGTGTGGAGTTGTGCCACAGAAAATGACCCGACTGATTTGCGGCCACACCAGGTGTGGCTTTTGCTTACAAATGGGTGTACGGAGTGTGCGGGGTGGTTGCGTTGATCAGTAGCGAACCCGTCGGTTCAACTGCGGCTCACCAAGGTTATTATTCTAATTTGGGATTTTATCTTAGGGGGCTTGGGAGAAAGTAAAAAAAAAACCGGAAGTTTATGAAATTTATGAAATTGTTGGGTTTGTGAATTCCCCAGGGTTTCGCCCAGCCACTGAGCGTGTATGATAAATTACCTAACCTGGGACTACTGCTTTACTGATTGTTACGGGTAAAATTGTGGCTGTCCTCTCAATTCTCGCCTCTACGAGACATTGTACCAGGAGCAACCAATACCCGGAGACATAAATACCCGGAGAAATCAATTCTCGAAGATATTTGCGAAGATATGTTTCAAAGCTTTGCGGTCCAAGGATTCGTTCTCTGAAGTACCAAGAAACTCTGCGTGTATGTCAAAGCAGTGTTGGCACATTATTAATTGATATTCATAATTTCTGGTTTTACTTTCGTCTTTCGTGTCATTTCTTAATTTCTTGTTTTTTTTTCTGGTTTCCACTGTTTTTGGCTATCATCTTCATACCGTAGTCGGAGATCTCTATATTGTTTTTTACGGCGTTCATTGACTTAGCTGTCTTTCCCGTAAGAGAAAGGGAATTGCAGTGTTTGAATATTTGATTCGGTTGGTATCTGTAGTGAACGCAGTATAGTTCCTGATTTCTAGTGATTCCAGTGGAAACCCAGCCTGTCTACTTTCACGGATTTTCAGTGGCGTCATTAATAACGAAATTTACTTGACGCGCCCAACACTACGCCAAAGATTGCGTATGCGTAATTCTATAAATCTTTGTGTACTTTAAAGATAAGTAGGGGTAACATATCCGGTAATAATAACACAATCGTTAAAACAAAAAGCCAATGTGTATTCATCTGAACAGTTTTAATGCTGTAAAAATGAGCCGATTATTTAGTTCTAAAAAGTAAAACGTCGGAAGAATCAAGGCATTGTTTTATCTTGATGGGGCATTTGAGATATCTGATAACTCCTTGAGGTGCACTACAACATTCAAAATGACGCCCTGGGTGATAGCATTTCAGGGGTAAATCAATCAGTAATTGTTACAAATCACCCCCAAGGTTTATTCTACATCCGATCTATCCAGAAAGACCAGTCTGCTCTTAAAAGATTTACTTTATAATTTCTCCGTCGTTTGTACCCCTTTGGTATGACTTGAGCTCAGTGTATGTTCATCAAGAAAGTTACCCAACACCAGCTTGTCTAAACGCTTTTCTCTAAGAAAGTTATCGACATGAAGTAATTGACTATTCCTCACGAGCAGTTGTTCCCCGACTTTTCCAGCCAGAAACAGGCGGGGTTTTGCTCCAAGTGGGGGATTTTGGCCTAATGTTCCTGAATACATTTGCCAACAAAAAATCGGCACTTTACTACTTTTTGGCAGATATGAGAGTGAAAAATGCCTATGCCATGTCAGAAAAGGGTTGAACTGTTCCTTCAAGCCCGAATTTTGGCTCATCTCTTCATCGCTATTCTATGTGATTCACATATGCTTTCAAGGGTGTAGATTATATACGCTCTGTGTGAGTTTGTTTACGAACATCTTTTTTTCATTAATAGGGTGGTGTAATGATGGTGAACCCTAGTAAAGTCCCGGTTTACGAACGCAAGTTTTTCCCAAATATTGTGTGATAAAAATTTGCTATTAACGCACGTGTTTCATAATTCGTTTACCCACTCAGTTATGGCTGAAAAAGAACCTCTATTTAAAAAACGGCCCAATTCGGGGCACGCATGCCGTTTCCGGTCTAAAGTAATCACCTATTTTTCCGTAAACGAATTCGTGGCTCAGATACTGTTTGAAAGTTTTCCCTAATTTTGAACTTTCGCAAACACTGTTAAATGCAATTAACGAAGCTTAACCGCTGATTGGAAACCTGGAGAAATATTTTCATTTTTCACCCTTTTGGGTTGCAGAAAATCCGAAACTCCTGATTTCGAAGTTCCCAACGGGTAAAGTACAATTCTCGAATCGTGAAGCTGAAGGCGTCATAGTACATACAGGATTCTTCAAATTCCGCTATATAAGTATATACACTCAAAATGGTATTCTGGGTCTTAGTATCATAATAACGAAAAACACCCTGGAGATAGAACAAGAAATAGCCATATATAAGACGAGGATCTCTTATGTGTTTTCTGACAAGAGTATTTCACAATTTAGCAATAAAGTATGGCATTCCAATAATAATTCTACGTTGATAAAATTTTTTCATTATCCTGTATGTAAGAAGTTTCCCCATATGTACACCGCAAATACCTTCCTGAAATTCTACATTCGGAAAGGTCACTTTTCTGGACAATTCCCACTGGGCTGACCATCTGGGGTCTTAAAATACCTTACATTTAAGTGAATAATATTGCTTTAAGAATGATACAGGTGCGAGAAATTCCCCCAAGAAACCAAACAAAAAGGTAGCATATAATCAATATACGCAGAGGCAAAATATTCACGTGGCAAAGGCAAACGATGCCGAGCTGAGCGGTAACATGTTACACCGACCAACAAAAACAAGGGCTGTGCAGCAACGATTCAGTATACAACATGATGGCTCAGCTTATGGACGCATTCCGCCCACGCACCAATAATCGGTTCCAGTTTTCCAGATCGAGCATAGTTGTTTTATCTACTCGGGAGTGAAAATTCTTTTAAGAATTATTATTCAACTGGGCGTTTCCCGCTGTACAGTGAAAGAGCCAACGTGACAGCGCTAGCAGTATCAGTACGGTTTTCTTGACTTCTCTCCGACTCCCTACCAGTGTGCACATCTACTTCCTTGTGGAACTCATGGGAAGATTTACTCTTTCAGATAAAATAGATATGTGATATGCTAGTAGTGCCACAAAATTTAAACATATGGGTTGTGTCGGAATGCTTCACAGTGAGAACTGTGCTATGCATGGATAAAATTTGCGCGAAAATCAGACGAGGGATTTTTGCGATATTGCTACCCATCGCCCTTGCAATGTGCCATATTCTGGTATATTATGTTCTTTCTGGCATGCCCTATCGTATCTGTATGGATTGCATAGGAGGTGTAGATGAGTTTTGGACTTCGAAAGGGTGTACTAGGCCACCTAGGCCTTCTTATGTAGAAACTGAATTACGCTAATTTTTTTGGGTAGAAAAGTGTTGATAGCATTAATTCTCATGTTGGCTGCTTTTGCACACTTTGTTTGTGAAAACTGTATCGCTCCCAAAGGAATGACGGCAGGGCAAAAAACGAGTCCACTTAAGTAGACTGCATCTATCCAGAAAAGCACAGCACCTTTCGACAATCATGATGGGTGCACTGCGCTTAAAATACCTCGGCCTAATCGCAACTCTAATTTATTTTTCGAGACAGGTTCGTGTACACTGTAGTACTTAAAGGCAGATATGCAACCTTTGTTGCCACTGCGATCAAAATTTCGGTAGCGAAGCTTTTTATAATTGGGTCTTTTGTTTGATTGGGTTTTTTATCATTGCTTTTTGCGCAACGGCACATACTAAAACGTTGCCCTAACTAGTATTGGAATATCGGGCCTAGATTGCTCCTTCTCCATATTTTAGTCCAATTGGTTCCCCAGAGTGAATCCATTAAAAGCAATCTTTCCCACCGACAGAAAGACTGCCAGAACAGAAACAAGAAAATACAAAGTTCTCTTAGTCTCGTGGTCTTGCCTTAGGGTCGTTGCTTTCCCATGTTCCCCAATCACTTACCTTCACAAAGGCACTCTCCGCGTTTCGAGGAACAGAAGGATGAATCGGCGCATCTCAGCATTTCCCCTGTTCCAAAGACCCTCCCTTTAGATTTCCCTCGATTTGAAAATATTGCAAAATATGATACTGATACATACCATCCGGCTCAGATCGATGAATATATTCTCCAAAATACTCAGTTTTTGTCGCCGCGCATGTTTGACCCCGAAATGACTTCTGTGACCAAATCCACCGTTTCCGAAAAGGATAACCTGAACCCTAATGGGTTCCATTTATTTGACCCCTTTTTTAATGAGCCATCCCTATCAATAAATTCGATTGAGCCAGGTATTGGTTCATTATGCGCTCAAAAAGTTTGTGTTAATTCACCAAACTCAGAGCCGCTGATAAACAATCCGGATTCTGATCAAACTATGACTTGCAACTCAACAAATGTCTCTGAAAACGATTATATGAAGGAATTTCAACATGGAGAACCATTAAATATTACTCCTTGGAACGCTCCAACGGTATCCTCACCAGAAACACTTCCGAGTTATCCTAGAACATCAACTTTCCATGTTAACCTGGACCCTTTGGAAATGAACCCAATTTCTGGACCTATCATAAGGTTCTCGGATACTGCGGAGGAGGAGAGCCTACAAGAAGCACAGAAAATCTTCAACAAGCTCGCTCCTTTGCTTCATAATGTTAATAACAGCAACTTTGGCGCGTTTCTAGTCAGGTGCTTAAAGGAATGCCATCAAGACATATCGTTGGATTTCCTTTATAATTTGCTATACAACGATGACCAAGTTCCTCAAAACTTCGTCTTAAATGGCCAGTACTCATATCTGAACTTCGTGGGTGTGACCAAAGAAACCCTCAAGGGAATCAACTTTTGCCGCCTTATTCGCAATAGCTTCAGGGACCCAGACACCTTTCAAGAAGGTTTGTTTCGACGACTGCTTCTCCAGAATATTAACTTTCATGAGGTCCTTCGAAACTTTTTGGCCCTCCGAATTATATTTGGGTGTATCAAGAAAGTGGATGACCGATCTCGTTGTATTCCGCGGTTGGCTCTTTACAAAGTCTATTACATTCTCTGCCAAAGGCTTATTTATAAATACCCAAATTTAACCAACTCATTCACCCTCGAGCGGAATATTATATTGAGCCAGTCTAAATTGGGTAAGGCTGCCAAATTGATCTATCCTGACATCAGTTCTAAAAGATTGGGCAGAAGAGGACAGTCCAAGTCAGCGTATGTTGGCTTTGTGTGGAACAAAACCTTGGTCGATGACGATATTATGAGCTTACTTAAGTTGGACTTGCAATCTTTAAGGAGTTATTTCAAGCGTTCCCAAACTTCTGACGGATACAAATGGCATAGAAGCGGGTCAATAATGGAAGATTTTCCGAAAACGTTACTCAAAAATGACACAATGCCTGTTGCAAAGATTCTGCCCTTAAAGCCTTTGTACCGCTATGTCGATTTGCTATCAACCTATCCAGGGTCTCATTTTTCACCCCGAGAATGGAGTACAGCGGAAAATTGCATACCTAAACATTCTCAGTGGGCTAAGGGGGTCATGGCTAAGTCCACTGGGGCATTAACAGGCCATGGCATAAATTTGG
>JAJMIV010000360.1:0-13927 GCA_030563445.1 Metschnikowia gruessii
CAAGGTTACAGAGAGTGGACATTCCCATATAGGTCATTACACGACCGTTACCCGGAGTACTACATTGACTGGTGAGAGGAAATGGAGGTCGTGTATAGAACAGACCATACAGAAGGACATGTGCAATAGGAGTCTCACTAAGATCACGTTAACACGTGATCATAGTGTAACAACCTGCATTGTCGTTCTATAGTTTTTACCTTCGTTAATTAATATGCAACTTCAACTGCTAACTATTTCTGCAATAGCTATTAACCATGCTGACAAAATTCAGAGTAAAATAAAAAGCAACTCATGTAGTCATGACTGATATAGAAAAAATAACAATGCGACATTTTCGCATTCTCAACATTCTCGACCCCACTGGACGTTACATTAACATTTACATTTCAATACAATAACACTAATATTGCCATAAACATTACTTATATTATTAATATAGCAAAAACTATAGTAGTATAGTTAACCCATCCATCCCTAACATCAAGATTCTGCGGGAACACCCACCTTATCAGTACCTATTAACAATCATATTCAGCTGATGCTACGCCATACCAATTTTCAGCATCTTTCAAATAGGCTACATCTTCACAGAAAAGAGGCCAAAAACCCCCAATTCGACTTCTTATCAGCTACTGCATTTGATGAGGTTCCAAGGTAATACAACAAATCTTTACACTTAGAAGACCTCTATCAGAACCACACTAGGTACTGAACGAAAGTTTAAGTTGAAATTCAAGAACTGTGATTATTCGCCCATTGCAGAATTGCCACTTCGTTCATCAAATCTGAATCATCAATGGAAATTCATCACTATGAACAGTGCTCAAAACAGATAGAGGAATTTAATAAAGCAGTATCGCAATGATGGTCTTTGTCGGCAAATAATGCATGTGCTCAACTCAATAGTTTGGGCAGCGGCCGAAAAATCGGTATTCGCGAGGAAATATTATGATATTCCTAACTAGATAATATATCTTCGGTAATAGTATAATATGAGATTATTTTCGCCAAAAATATTATCGATAGTTCAATTAACCTTAACTAACAACACTGCCGTTAAGTAAGTTTAGTAAGTTCTTCTTTCAGATGTATCTCCTCACTTTCAGTGCTCTTATTAGACTATGTTCAGAGAAATTCCCAAGTGGATCAAAAACTCAAAGTCTCATACAAACTCAAAGTATCGTGTTGATAAAAACTCAAAGTACAACGTTGAAGACAGAAGAGTGTATGTCTTGGAAAAGTTGGATTCTTCAACACAGTACCATAAACAACCGTTTTATGTTCTATCTCCACAGACTATAGATATCTTAGGCACATGATGAGTGCCGGCCTGTAACACAAAGAAAATCTGCCCAATCATTTGTTTGGAAAATTAGAATTCAAAGACAGTTAACACTATCGACGATAACTTTCAATAGAATTACCATAGCGGAATTAGAACCACGCAACTTTAAGGGAAAAGTCTTAACTTACCAATACGGACATACGATGGTTTATGATTGTCAGTAGGGAATAGGAAGTTAAGAACCCCCAAAGAACTTAACCTAACCAAATAATAACTTGGCCTTTAGTCTCCCCAACTTGGAACCACCTTAAGACGGGCAATCTCACAAGCAGTGGACCAGAATACAAACCACTACCACCTCATTATGTAACCCCGTTCCGTGAGCCCAACTCTTCGTATTTCCATCAGTTTCAAGGAAAATAAATAAAGGGAAATTCCAAAGTAAAACATACCCAATAATACTCAAAATTGGATACACCAGAGATTTTCGACGGGACCCGGCCCGACCCTCGAACAAACAATACAAGCCTATTACCAAAACAAAGGCGAGCAATATTCAAAACACCCTTTTTGAAACAATATTCACCCTTTCTCAATGGGGTCGCGTTCCGGTAAGTCCAGCGAAAAGAACAATAGGAATTTCCATCTGCACGGTAGGGACACACCGCGGATTGGCCGCTTTGGAAACAATGCAAAGGTGAAATTCCCTCATCAGGTGCCAGAGAATTTCTTGGTTGCTTATTAATACAATAATCGCTCGTTGTGCCCAGCTGGTCCAGGAAGGTTTTGCAACGGCGATTTGAAAGGTGTCGTATTGATTTTTGTTGGTCCTGCGGGTAATCACAGGCAATAACATGGCAAACAATCAAACATGTGTGAAAACACGCAAAACACGCAAAACCAGCCCGCGTTAAGTGTGAATGTAAACATATTACAAATCGCTTATTCCCAAAAAGACTTTCGGTTTTATTGGCAAGTTTTGGAATACCATTGCAAAAACGTACAGAGGCAAGCTTTTTCATGCATTCACCCCAAGAGTTCAGCCGAATGGAACCCATACATCCAGAAATAGCGAGTCACTCTTTTCTGCCAGTCACTCTTCTCTAACAGTCACTCTTCTCTAACAGTCACTCTTTTGTTTCTTCACTGTTTCTTCAGCCATGGCTATTTTTAACCTTTGCTGAATCTATGTAGTACGCTTATTGTTTATGTCAAAACATGAAAAAGTACCATGCGCACGTTCCACAAAAGCCTCGCCGCAGCCTGTTCCCCATGCACCACTGGCGGGGAGCCTGCATCGGTTGTGCATGCACCTGGCACCTCACCCCCGGTGGATTCGGCATGGCGAAGGGCGGAACCACCCCGAAAAAGAGGCTCCACAATGCTAATGTCTTAGCCTTGATACTGACTACCCAGAACATATCAAAGCATGGGCAAAAGCCCCAAAGGGCTTGTTTGTTTTTTTGCTCATGCACAATACCCCCGGATCTGCATATCTGTATGGCGTGCAACACATTTGCGTAAATGGAATCGCGCACCGGGTGCAAATCTTTCGATTCAATAGGCCATATTCCCAGGGTAAACAACCAGCTTCTTGCATCTTGGTGCATGCCGTGTTTTGCTGGGCTGGAAGTCCGGAAGCCTCTTCAGCACTGCCGGTGGCGAACAATAGACCCAGCGCAGGCCTTTTGGGCGCTGCAAAAGTTATTTAAGCAGGTGGGTATCCGGCCATCTGATCATGTTTTTTCTCTCTTTCTCCACATAAACTCCCACTGCTTTCAACATGAAACTTACTACTCTCGCTTTATCCCTCTCCACCGTTGCCATCTGTGCCGCCGTAGGTGATATTGATCCCAGCGAAGTTGCTGTCGCAACTGTCGGCGATGGCAAGCCGCAAGGAGATAACACTTTGCCAGAGTCTGCCCCTGCCAGTATCCCAGACACTTTCCTTGAAGAAGCGGTAGCTGCGGCCACTGAAGCCACCACGGCTCCTCAAGTCAATGAAGATGATTTTGATTTCAATGCTATTATGGATTCCTTGGCTGACAACACACCTGTATCTGACGAGAAGAACCAGGTTGGAGCTGCTCAGTCAGCAAAGGACAACGAAAAGGACACCAAAAAGGCTGATGGTCACTCCGAAATGCCTTTGGACCCCACGATTATGGATGACCTGACGGATGTCCTCAACATCATGGAGAGCCACACGTCTATGGTGTACTTGGAGTCCAAGACGATGGACAACACCAACGCCATCGAGACAAAGTCCATGGATGGCAGCGTTGTGGACACCAACGGCCAACAAGATGTCGCCCTTATTGCACGTGGTGCTGGCGGCGTCAGTGCCAAGATCGAGGGCTCTCTTGAGCTCAAGTACTCCGACGACGGGTGTGCATATCTTTACATCAAGAGCGAGGGCGAGGCCAGAACTTTCTCTTTGAACAACGGCGTGGCCTCCGTCAAGGTTAACGGAAGCGCAAGTGTTGTTGGCCACATGGAGGCCCACGGCGGTGTTGCTTTGCTTGCTGCTGGAAGCGCCGAGGTTTCGGCCAGCAACAACGATGTTGGTGCCGTTGTCAAGCAGAAGCTCGAGTTCAACGCCCAAGGAAAGGTCACCAACGTGCACTTCTATGCGTCTGCCGAGATGACCGTTGGTATTTCTGTGGACGGCCACATTCCTGCCGACTGCCAGCCTATCGACATCTACAAGGCCAGTGCTTCTGCCGAAGTCAATGCCTCCATTGGTTTCGCCGCCGGTGGATGGACTAACGGCACTGTCAGCACCATTACGGACTATGTCACCTACTGCCCCGAAGCCACCACCATCACCATCACCACTTGCGAGAGCCAAATCTGCAACCCCCACGTGATTGCTGTTTCTTCGGCCACCACTATTACCATCACCGGAGAGTGTGTTGTTGATGCCCAGAACACTGGAAGTGCCAATGGAAATGCGAACGGAAATGCCAATGCTCCGGCCAATGCCCCTGCTGCAATCAAAACCTCCATGACAAAGGCTGCCCAACCTACTGCTTCAGTGGTAAGTGTTTTCAACGGAGCTGCTGCCAGAAGCGTTGCTGGAGCTGCTGGTGTTGCGGGAATCATTGCCTTGTTGATTTAAGCACCATATATGGCTTTGAGCGTCCCAGGGACGCTGGCTTGTTCAAGATTTGGGTGAGTCAAGTTCTCTTTTTCGCTGTATAATTTCGGTCACGTTCATGGTGACGCCCCTCTTTATTCTTAATAAATTTTTCTTCCTATTGTGCCGTAGACCAAGTGTATTGGGGTGGGTGTTTTCTTTGGAAATTTTTGGATTCGATGGAGTGTCCTCACACACCCCGCTTGAAATCCACGCCAAGGGGTAAATGATGTGTTGGGGAAAGGGATCAAATTTTGGTGGTATGGCCCTTTTAAGTTCTTCACAGTATCCCAAAACGGTAAGGAATGAAATACTACCCTTTCAGTAAAGAAACTTCATAGAATCCAACAGCCTGGAAATATACAGGCTTTTCAAAGGAAACCACTCACAATCAGGGAATCTTGGCTAAGCACCTTCAATGCTATTACTCCATACTCGGAAACTGGTGAGCTTTCATCCGACGACTTATCAACTGTGTTATCAACTTTTTTTTCAACTGTGTTACCAACTGTATTTTCAACTGTGTTTTCAACTCTGGTATATCTGTTTGCAGAGACGGCCAATTGCAATGCGAGCTGTATCATGGGAATGTCCGACTCCCTTGCATTATCAACAGTTTCCTGAACACGACTTAAGCTGAGAGCCTCCTTGACACTCTTGGTAAGTAGAACAAGCTGGTCGCCTGGAACTAGTTTCCACTTATACTCATATAACCATCGGGACATTTCTACCAACTTCTTTTCATGATACATCGTCTGATCTTCAGTCCTCTCTGCGACTGGTTCACCTCCCAAAAAGTCTCCATCAAGACATCTATTAGGGGGATGGGTGATGTGAACAATCCTCCCATCTCGATACAACCCCGCCCACATTGACCCCGTGCTGATTAGCGTCAAAGAATTGTGCGCATCAAGCACTCCAAAAATCGCCTGAAACGCTCCCTTTTGCAAATGGCGAGAAATGCTCTTCTTATAAGCTTGAAGCATCAACTCTTTGGCTTTCAATCCATCGCAACGTTCTCCTTCAAAAAGAGTGTATGCGTTATCGCATAAAGTTTGCGGCAAAGGCTTGAAGCCTAGAACCGAATTGTAGCTTGCTTCTCCAGTAGCTATACCGAACGCCAAAGACTCTCCACTATGCAGACTTGATATAAACAGGCCGCCTTTGCAGAGACTTTGCCCGTCTTTAGAGAGAAAACTGGATGCCAAATCGGAAAGCACCTCAACCTTTTCACCGGCCACATTTGGAGCATCTGCATCTGATTCTGTTTGGGAATTGATCTCTTCTGAGTCTTCAAAAAAGTCTCCCTTTCCGTCCAAAAGAAGACCAGTCGAGTAAGCGTCAATGGGATTAGAACAAGCTTTATCATTTGTGCTGCTGGTTGGAGTTATTTGAGACACGCACCGCCCATTCCTACCCATGAAAGTGTACCCCGGAAACCAATTGGTTTTCCCCATTACCGTGTAACCCGACACCAAATAGTTGCAAAACGGTACATAATGATCACACCCATCAAGAGACGGCTCTTGGCCTTTTTCTTTCTCAAATTTACCCAGACTCTCGATTGTAGAATACCCCAGGGATTCGTCCTCAGCAGATACATCACAAGGCTGCTTTACCGCACTTTGTACTCGAGGATCATCTCCGAGATAAAACATCATATTGGAGTACTCGGGCGAGTCCGACTCGTCTGAAGAATAATCAGTCAACGGGATCTCGGGTAAACCTGAATCACCACCGCTATGGATATCCGCTTTATTGGCCACAAGTGCTAATCCGAGGTCATCATGTAGAGTTTCCGACTTATCTTGCATCAACATAGCCAAATCATTAGAAGGTTCGGTAATTGAGTGGTGGCGCGATGCACCCAGATCTGGAATAAGCGCAGAGTCCAATTTCTGGCTGTTTTGACTGTCTTTATGCGTTATCTTCCCAGTTTCGGGGACGAGCGCCCCCAAACCTTGGCACACTAGAATAGGAATAGCCCATAGACACACGAACCTCATCAAGATAGAATACTCCAAGAAAACCTTTTCTTTTGCAAACCTCTAGGAAAAGCCGTCAATGCCTTTTAAGAAGTAGGCCTTTGAGTCAATTTGGTGCAAGCTGCCGAGAAAATTATAGGGATCCGTTCCCAGATGCACAACCACTCCATTGTCATGTATGTGCGTTTTGTCCCGGCGTGCCTTCACTCCAAGTAGCCGGGATAACAAGGAACCTGGGTTTCCGAGGACAGAAAAGAAAAAGACATGATTCACAAACCTGTGGGGTAAATGAGCTAGGCAAGTCCAGCAACAGTCGGTAACTTGAATAGCCTTCAATAGCCTTCAATAGCCAATAGAACGAAACGCCAGTAAAAGTACCAATAGCAAGAATATAGAACAATGAAGATAGTTCGTGGTTTGGAACGCTGGTGAAACACCAGTGCCCTTAAAGTGGAATTTTCACTCAAGTGGAATATTCACCAAAGTGGAGTATTCACCAAAGTGGAGTACTCACCAGAGAAATAATCTAAAAAAGATGTCCCGCCACGTTTCACTCCGAGTGACGATGAGCAAACCTCTTACAGCAATTAAGGCCAACAATTCAAAGGATAGATCACGTGATGCAACCACAAGAGGCAATCACCCTGTATTTGCTCCACCCCCAAGCATCCAACACAAACCAACTTGTACACAAGATTTCTTCGTGTAAATTCTCTCCATGTATATCTTTCGAGGGGCCAGTTTTAATATAGTATGGAATTCTTTATGCCTGCCACGGAATACCTTGTGTTTGTGGGTAAAGCATGCGGTCTGATGGAAGCGGGTATTTCAACGTAAGCATTGTTTGTTGAGACTGAAAAAGCCACTCGTCGTTTTGTGTCCTTTTTTTGTTATTTTTCTGGGACGGGAAATAGAAGCGAGAAGCGCAGAACCTCCTGTTTCAATCAATCAAGAGTTTCTACACTTTTTGGTATGTTAAAATTTATGAACTAAAGCGAAGGCCAAAGAAAGCATTCCGAAAAAGGAAACGAAAAAAACTCAAGAAACAAGCTTAAAAAGCAAGAATGAGGATCATAATCACGAAAATTCCCAAGCAGGTACTTGAACAGAAGATTCTGCTACCAGCACCTTCAGGAGATGAATGCAAACCAGTACCCGGGTTATTAGTAGTGGTGGTGTAAATAGAGCTTGAACTCCCAATTGTGTTGACAGATCCCGTAGAAACAAAATCACTGACGGTTCCCACAAATAAAACCCCATTTTCAACCACAGAGACAACATGCACACCGGTGGGGGCATTTGGGGAGCTGACTGTGGTGACCGCGGAGATACCCGCAGTGAGTGTTTGTTCGTCATCATTACCTGTTTCAGTGACAGCAAAGAGGACAACCTCTACCCCATTGGTATATACAGTAATAGCTTCACGAGTAAACAGCTCTGTTTCGATCACGGCTGTTGTTATATCCGGGTTAGTGGAAGCCTCTTCATGATCAAAGTCACCAACTATGGCCACAGATGTTGTTTCAGTTTCCGTACCTGTAAACCCAAACTGACCAGCCTCTGGAACTGTATGCGTTGTTTCAGGTCCCGTATGGGTGAATCCAAACGTATAGACCGATGCATCTATATATATTGTATCAGTTTCAGTTTCTGAGTTGGTATCAGTATACCCAAACTGTCCAATCTCAACACTTTTATCGGTACATCTTACAACTGTCGCCGTTGTAGATACCACTTGAACATCTGGAGTTGTATGCGTTGTTTCAGTTTCCGCCTCGGTATCGGTAAAGCCAAACTGACCAGCCTCTGGAACTGTATGCGTTGTCTCAGGCCCATTATGGGTGACCCCAACCGGACAGAGCCGGTGAGATATATATTTTGTTTCAGTTCGAGTTTCCCCGTCGCTATCGGTGAACCCAAACTGGCCAACCTCAACACTTATCTTGTTACATCCTGCAACTGTCAATGTTGTAGATATCACTTGAACATTTGGGGTTGTAGGTGTTGTTTCAGTTTCGGCATCGGTATCGGTAAAGCCAAATTGGTCACTTACGTAGGTAGCAGCTATCAACGTTGCAGATACCTCTTGCAGATCTGGAGTTGTAGGTGTTGTTTCGGTTTCCGCGTCGGTAAAACCAAACTGACCAGCCTCTGGAACTGTATGCGTTGTCTCAGGCCCATTATGGGTGACCCCAACCGGACAGAGCCGGTGAGATATATATTTTGTTTCAGTTCGAGTTTCCCCGTCGCTATCGGTGAACCCAAACTGGCCAACCTCAACACTTATCTTGTTACATCCTGCAACTGTCAATGTTGTAGATATCACTTGAACATTTGGGGTTGTAGGTGTTGTTTCAGTTTCGGCATCGGTATCGGTAAAGCCAAATGGATCACTTACGTAGGTGGCAGCTATCAACGTTGCAGATACTTCTTGAAGATCTAAAGTTGTAGGTGTTGTTTCAGTTTCACCATCCGTGAACCCAAATTGATCTATTGGAATAGGCAGGCCGGTGAAAGTTGCGTCATCGGAAAAGTCTCCCACCGAACTCAAGCCACCTAAAGATTGAACATAACTGGACAGCGAAACGGTAAGATGTGTTGTAGTGGTCGACACGTAAGAAGATCTGGAACTTTTCCCGGTCCTTGCAGCCATTACAGGCGCGAGTGCAATAAACGGGGCGAAGAACATAAGTAAGAAAACGAGAGACATGTTGGAAAAATTTGGGCTCTGAAACACAGAAGAAAGAAAAAAAAGAGAAAGAATGCATACCAGGAAAAGTATTTAGCTTGGTATTTATATTTCCCCTGTTGCTCCAGCTCTACCTTTTCTTTTTATTAAAAACAAATATTCGTCCCGTTTTGCAGCCAATCTTCAGTATGGGCAGATCTCATTTCTCGCGCCCTTGATTGTTCTGCATTGAGCGCTGTTTTTTCTGGGTTTTTCTGGTCCTGCCATTTCTGGCAGCGCCTTCACTTGTGTACAAATGAAAAACCTCCCCTCAGTTCTGGCAACAAGCAACAATTGATCGTTTAAATATTCTTATGAATGGTGTTTGTGAATGAAATTTTATCAAAATTTTCCCTTTTAAATACTATTTTTCTGGACTCGACCACGTTTTTAGGGCGGGGACATTAGCTGGTTGATTTCGGACTCTGGTTGTCACGCGTGACCAAAGACAGCGGGGTATTCGCAAGCCTCCCTTATTCCGACCACGCCAAAGTTGGAGACCCCGTATTTCAAAGAAATACCGGGTGTAAGATCTTCCAAATTGAATTATTTTCTGCAACCTTTAGTTAAAAGGTATGGCAGTAGTAACTAGCTGGCGGTATTTAAACAAACTGGATACTGGAGACTGGATACTTGAAACTAGAATTATTGGTCTTTCACACTGCGAATATATGAGAATAGACCAATACATTCTTTCCCTCAAGCTTGGGTAATTCAAGAACCAAAAGGTATAATGAATTTTTTTAGTGGATGAATAACTTCGAGTGTTTTTTACGACAAATGACTTCACCTGTTGATTTTAAGTCGACGTTTTCACAGCTCCAGAAAAGCCGCCTTTTGCCCGTTCGCACAAGGGCATTATTGAATATCTACCACACCTACCCACAAATATGCTACCAAGAAAAAAAAGTTCAGATTTTTCAGGGTGGATTAATAATCTCGTTGCGAAATATATTTTCGATGGCTTTCGGATATGTTTCAAAATGTGTTTGTGATTCGATACTGTTACCATAAGACTGCCAACGGTATTATAGGGCACTAGTACTATTCAACCCAAATCGCCCACCTCTAAGCAGTTTCCGGAAATAAACTTCAGAGTGTTAAGATAATTCCATGAATTGGGGTTTTTATCCTTTTTCAACCTTATTTTACGCTTTTTATCCTTTTTCATTATATTTTCGGTTTATCTCCGCCAAGGCACATCTAACGGGATTTTCACGGCGGTTTTTACCATTTTCGCATTTTCATTTTCATTTTCGCGTCCACGGATCACTCGCAAAAGCTCGAAATCTATAATATTAACGCTGCGGACGGCAAAATAGTTAATTTTTTCAATCCGCAAGCGTATCTCTAATGGTACAGGTTTTGGGGTTTATGACGCACAGGAGTGTGTGGTATGGTTTTAAGACGAGTGATTATATCACCCAAACCAATCCCCCTGGTTCCAATAAAAATTTGTTCAAATCAAATAGTTTTCGATGAATTTATCAAGAGTTGTGCGGACGTCCTTCAACATGGCAGTTTCCAAATCTGGTACGGGCGGATAATTCTTCTACAATGGATGTGGACCTAGGAAGCCCGTGACTTTCGAAATAATCACAAAGTCACAGAAGTTTAATCGGGTTGAAACTTTCCGGAATTGTGCTCTGGTTCTCCGAGAACTGGTTTCTGAGAAATGGTTCGGAGAACTCAAAGATAAGGAACCCCTATTAGTAAGCTGTGTGGAAAAAGCTACAAGATTTGCATACAAACGATGTGTACCAAACAAGAACACACGCAATATTGTTAATCGGAGTGAAGTAGCCCGGAGTTGAGCTCAGTTATGGTAAACTCCGCGGTCTTTTCTAAACAGAAAGGTCGGGCAATATCCTGCTACCGAATAATCTACATTTACAGCTGGCTGGTGGATGATGGACCCCAAGAAACAGTACTTGTGATGACAAAACTACGACCAGAAAATTTACAGTCTCACGATGTTGATCCCCTTTTCGGTCTCATAGAAATTGTGATTTCAACGGAGAAATATCCGGCCATGTTACAGTAACACACCAAAGTTGCGTGGGATGTAAGGGTATCAAGATACGATATAGTTTGTTGGATGCTCCGGGGATTTCACGGTGCGGGGAAAGCTTCTGGTGAAAAGATACCCCAGGCCACAGAAACAGGGATATATAAAGCCTACCGTTCTCCCATAAGTTGTGGCTTTATTTCTGTTATCGTATCAAGCTAACCTCAGAACGACCAAAACAAACAAACAAACAAACACAAAAACAAACACCCACAAAAACACCCGCAAACATGTACCCAGAAACCTTTGAAGCTATTGGAGTCCACGACTACGACGACTGGTTGAACCCTAAGAGATTTGAATACAAGCCACAGGAATTCAGAGACTACGACGTGGATGTCGAGATCATGGCATGTGGAATCTGTGGATCCGATATCCATGCTGCACTGGGAAACTGGGGCCGTCCATATGCTCCAGTGGCCGTTGGCCATGAAATCGTTGGAAAGATCGTCAAGATCGGACCTAATGCGAAGGAGGGTTTGAAGTTGGGTGATCGTGTTGGAATTGGTGCTCAAGTCGACAGTGATGGAACATGTATTGCTTGTGAAGCGCACTTAGACAGCAACTGCAGAAAGCCCGTTCACACCTATTTGAGCACTTATCATGACTCTGGAATCAATACCATCGGTGGAAATGCCTCTCACATCAGATTGAACTCGAAGTTTGCTTTCAAGATTCCAGATTCTTTGGAAACAGAATATGTTGCGCCCCTTCTTTGCGGTGGTATCACTGGTTTTTCTCCACTCTTGCAAGCAAAGGTCGGAAAAGGCTCCAAGGTTGGTGTGTCTGGAATTGGTGGAATTGGGCATATGACCATTCTTTTTGCAAAGGCATTGGGTGCTGAAGTTTATGCAATTTCTCGTTCTCACGCCAAGGAAAAGCTTGCCAAAGAACTTGGTGCTGACCATTATTGTGCCACTGACGATGACGATTTTGCTGAGAAGTTTGGCGATACCATTGATCTTTTGGTCAACACAAGCAGCTCGTTCAAGGGATCATCTTTCGACAAAACTTTGAAGATGATCAGACCTAGGGGTAAGATGATTTTTATTACTGCTCCCCCAGCGGATGAGGATCTTTCCTTATCCCCTACTACGTTGATTTTAAACAATTTGTCAGTCCAAGGATCGGCCATTGGTCCAGTTGATGAAATCCAGTACATGCTTGACTTTGCAGCTGAGCATAAAATCAAACCATGGGTGGAGACTGTTGATATTTCCGAGGAGAACTTGGGTAAGACATGGAAGAGAGCTGACGAAGGTGACGTCAAGTTCAGATTCACCATGGTCGGCTACGATAAGTTCTTCAAGAAGTAAGCCAACTGGTGGGTTATTGAGTTTCCAGTGGGACAGTAAATTTGTATCTACCCGCAATACATTATTTGTTTATGTGAAAAACAAGTGTACCAAATTATGGCACAAAGTAGTCAGTGAAATCTGAAGCTTTTGTGAATGTGCCCATGATAATATACCAGCCACTACAAAGTACACTGTTTAGTGATGTAGTATCCACGAATACATTGGACTAAAGTGAATAATGTATTGGGGGTTATTCTGCAGTATTCTCAGTTATTCCGAAGTATTCTCAGACATTCTGTATTTGAACACAAATATGTGCAAGCCCAGTCAAATTCAAAAACCCTTGAAAACAGGTTCCACAATGAAGGAGAAGCTTTCTCTACTTCAACAAAGACGCTCAATTCTGATAGAAAACATGTAAATACTTTGAATAAGAACCTTAAATGCAGGAATAGTCGGTCTTAAATATAAGGAAGTTCCTGATCACCTCTCATTATACAGAAATATGAGACTCCTGCGTTGTAACAATATGTTGTAACAATATGCTGTTCAGTGTTGATTGGCGTGGATATATTGACTAAGTTTTCTACTAAAAAAATATATCTTTGAAACTTTTGCTGATATCAATATTTACTTGCACTAGTATCGAACTAAAAAAATATATAGTTATTCTCGATTTTTTATTGAAAGCCAGGGTGGAGCTGGTGTGCCTCTCGAAAGCCCTCGCCATACAACTATGTTTTTGGACATCGTCCCGGACTCTAACACCACTTTTGCAGAGTCCACGCTTCCGGCTTTAGTCAGATATCTAAATCGTCCAATTTGCTTGAAATAGCAGCGCACACAAACTCTCTCTATTAAAGTTCTATTCTGAACCTCTTTCAACAAACACAAAAAAAAGTAAAATATAAAAAAAATACTTCAAGTAACTATCTTAAAACAATCAAATATCCTCTTCAACCGTTTGATATCAAAACGCATATAATCTCGCCCACTTCTCCAGAGCCTTGGACCTCACTGGTACAGTATTAGCAGCCATTTCGCCATCTTGATTATTCTCTCTGCTACTTGCACACCATGTAAAGAATCAGCGCTTGGAATGACCCTGTATTTGATGATTTCACATTTTCCTTCGTTTTCTTTTTGTCGTCTTTGTGATTTTTCCTGGTTTGGGTTGTAAACAACTGAAAAAATTCGTTTGCACTAGACTTCAACACTAATGGAGTCCAGATTCCAAAATTTTGGCGATTACAATATCTGAACACTTGGAAATGAAATCATTCAAATATCTCCTTTTAGCATTGGTATGTAAGCACTTTGAGAAATATCACCACTTCGCCATCCAGAATACTGCTCTCCCTGGTAGTACAGTAACATCACTTTATACGCATGAGTTATTTACACGCGATTTTATACTTGTA
>JAJMIV010000361.1:0-13892 GCA_030563445.1 Metschnikowia gruessii
CTCTGCAAATGATGGTGTCAGAGTCCGGGACGATGTCCAAACGTATAGTTTTGTGGGGACGGGCTCTCGAGAGGCGGACCAGCTCAACCCCTGGCTTTCAAAACAAAATCGAGAATATATATTTTTTAGTTCGATACCTGTACCACTAAATATGGATATCATCAAAGATATATTTTTTAGTAAAAAACGTAGTCAATATTTCTACGCGAATCAACACTGGTATAAACACCTCAATTAATGTCTTGTTTGTTCTGTCTTAGGTTGTAATACTTTGTTCTGTATTAAATTGTTATATTCTTTTCGTTCTTGGAACGATCATTTAACAGGACGAATGGGTTTTCTGGAATACATGGCATTGGTCTATTGTAGAAGATAAGATGGTGTATGGCAGAATCAATCAGAACACAGTTTGGGCTAGTTTATGTATACAGAGAATAGTGTTCATGAAAGTGTTCATAACAATGTATGCAAGCATGGGCTTTTTTGAAGTATTCTGTATGGATTTGGTTGCAAAACCGAGAAAATTAGCATTATTAGGTAATATCTGCAGATTTAATGAGCCTTTATTGCAGTCATCTAACCAATTGGCGTGCCTTCCACAGTGTTGTAAGAGCACTTTTATATCACTGTGAATCAACACTAAAGTAAACAAACCTACACACAGGGAAGACTAAATTGTATGACATAATCAGTAAAAAGATTTTAAAACTAAAAATTATATGGTGCCCTTCATGTTAACTTGTATTTCCTTACATGAGACCTAGTGTATTTCAGTCTCCCAGTCAGTGTTGTTAGTTAATGGTTATTTTGAATTTCAAGAAGGCACTTCTTACTTAAAATGAACACTTCTACACATTGCTTACCAAATCTGACCTTCTTTTACTTCGAAAAAACTATGGTCAGAAATAGACAACGGATTATATTCTGCCAAGAAGCCAAAAGTCGGATCTCGTTTAGGTAATATATTATATAATATCGCCAAAAAATATTATTAATATTATTAATATAGCAAAGAATATATTAATATAGTTAAGCTCATACATACCTAACTACAAGATTCGGCGGGAGCACGCGCCTGGTCAGTGACTATTAACCATCATATTCATCCGGTCTTACGCCATACCATTTGGGCCATCTTTAAAATGTGAAGATGGAACGGACCCTACTTCGACTTCTTAGCAGCTACCACAATTTGATGAGGCTCCCAAGGTGATCCAACAATATCTCTATACTTGGGAGCTTTTGCGCTTGTCAGACACACTCCATATGTACTAAACGAACGTTTAAGTTGAAATTCACGATTTGTCATTATTCACCGATTGCAAATTTGCCACTTCATTATTCAAATTTAAGTCGTTTTTGGAAATTTCTCCACTATGGGAGTGCTTAGAAACGATAGAGGCATTTATCGTAGCAGTGCTGCAATGATGGTCCTCGTCGGCAAGTCCAAGTTAAGAAAGCGCGTGCCAACTCAATAGTCTGGGCACTTGAACGACCCAAAACTTGGAATTCACTAGAGGAAATATTTTGATATGCTTAACTAGATACTATATAATCGGTAATAATATTAATATCGCCAAAAGCTAAAATGTCAAATGATATAGTTAAATTCACCGTAACTAACAACACTGCTCTCAGTAATGCTGGACCACCTTTACTTATTAAGAAGTAACACGATCACACTTAACTCAATTAGACAAAACAATACTGAATATATGTAAATTGCTTCCCTTTATAAATTTTGCGTTTGTAAATGCTACGTAATGAAAGAAAGCGAATGCTTTTCAACGGCGAAATACAGCTATTTCTAAACCTTAACACATCATAAGTACCAACATTAACTACAAGTGATGACACTCTCATACTACTTGAAAAGCATGTACATAAGGAAAATTCTTATGCAGCCATAAGGTTAAATATTCCCTGTTTCACTGTTTTGGTGTGATTTAGGAAGTCTCTCGGACCAGAGAGCGATATTGACAACTTTCCTGAATCTGTACTCATCATTTTAGACAAACATGGATCTGGAAAGCATGTGGAGTGCTTATGTGAGGTTTTACAAGATCAAGCTATTCAGAATTAGGTTTCTTCCATTGTTTGATTCATTAAATACATGTTTTAACGAAACATACACAAATCTTTCTGAACTAAGGCATTCTCTCTCGTAATTCCTACTGGTACGTCATGGTATACATGGTCCTAAGCGACCGGCTTAATCCAGCAAGACTTTTTTTTGAAACTTATCGCCTCAGGTAAAACTAATCTGGTAATAATTCTAGCTAAATTTCTCTTTTGGAACTAAAGTTTTTTTTTTTTTTTTTTTCATTTTTCCAAAGGCATATGTCAGTTGGGTGATACACAAATTCTGATCATACTTGAAGATTCCAAATTGAAGAGATTGAACGTGATCGATCTAACCCCTTAGATAGTCATTAGGCTGTTACTCATGTCCCCCAAAAAATATCATCAGTACCCCAACGAGCAACAAGTCTTTCTAATATATTACTTGTCAGCTCCTGGTGCAGTACTAAATTGTTCATTCAGATGGCTCAATAATATGTGTGCTATTCTATAATGATACTACTTTTCAGGAATTTATTCGGAACCTAAAACCGATTGAAACAACCGACTTGTGTTTGTGGTAGTGATTACTTCCTCGACACCAATTTTCGGAGAATTGAGCTCATAAACACAAAATTCCTCGTATATTATGTCCACGTTTTTATAGAGATTTATACCAAGCTGAGAAAAAGTTCGACATTGCATCAGTATTGGATTATTTATTTTCCATCCGAAAAGTTCACTGTTGGGGAATGAAATTAGCAATGTAATATTGTACTTTTGGGGTCCATTAGGTATACTTTTTTGTGAGTACTTTTTGGAGCTAACCTTCCATGGGGCCATACGTACTTTGAGTAAATGAGAGTGTTCAAAGTCAGCAAGCGCTTGAAAATTTTAGCATCGAATAATAAAACAGGATGTGACTCTAATTTTTTTGGGGGTTTCTAGGATCATTGCAATGATTATAGGTACGTTTGGGTATTCGTACTCAGTTATCAGGTGAAATTCTTTGATATTCTGAAGAATAATTACTGCGAAGTCTGTTTCTTTCGAAATATGGCCCCATTGAATTCCATTGGACCAGAATGTGAAACTTTCTGATTTCCTACAAATATCGTGTGTATTGCTCAAGTGAACTGATTCACAAACTCCTCAATAAATATGCAAATGTTGGTTTTATCCTCTTTTCTCCTGTTAGTAACCCAAAGAGGAGATTTCTGAACCTAATATCGAAACATTGTTTCCCATTCGTCTACTTCTTTGGTCAAAGCAATAAGCGTATTATATTGAAGAAACTTTCCATAAAGTTTCTAGAGAAAAGGCCAGGATCTATAAACAAGGCACATGTTATAATTAATTAAATCTTCAACTCATCTAACTGAAGAACCAAACCCATGGCTTGGTCACCCAAGAAGCAGAAGCCACCTTTTGTTGCTTCTCGTCACGGTCCAATTGCAAAATATCAGCATCCACGATCTCTCTGCCAGTAAAGACGTCAATGTCTTCGGTCTTGATATAGAACTGGTTCCAGCTCTTAGTCCAAAGCTTGTGGCCAACGTAACACACAATGAAGAAGGGAACAGTAAGGTAGTTCTGGAAGAAGTTGTTGATGTCTGGTTTTCCTTCAGGGAAAAGAGCAACCCAGAATTGACCAATCAAGATCAACACGTTAACAAGAATAGCGAAGTAAGAACCGATTTCACCAGTGTATGACGCGAAACCCAAGGAACTCACAGGAATGTTGTTGTGTTTCAAGGCAGCTCTCCATCTCAAGTGACAGATAGAAAGACATGGCCACACAATGACGATGGACAATGCAACAATCGACAACAACCAGTTGAACACAACATCTTGACGGTTGTAAGTGGCAACAAAGGCGAAAGCGGCAGCCAAGATGGTGATGAGCCATGCTCTAAGAGGACGGCCGGCCTTGTCAACGAAATCGAACCACTTTGGCGCGTAACCTTGAACAGCCAAAGATCTCAACAATCTAGCAGAAGAGTACATGGCAGCAGTAGCGACAGAAGTGACGGAGTTCAAAATGACGGCGTTCATGATGTGAGGAACAACCTTGACTCCGTGCAAAGCAGCTGCCAAGACGTATGGCGAAGCACTGGTTGCAGAACCACCAGAACCCATAAGTCTGTCGGAGTTACGAGGGACCAAGAATCCAACGAAAAGCAAAGAGCCCAAGTAGAAGAAAACGACACGGACGAAAACAAGTCTAATGGCCACAGGCAAGGCGGCTCTTGGGTTGCGGACTTCCGTAACGGACAAGGCCAAAAACTCGGTACCACCCATAGAGAAAGAGGCAGTAGCAAAGACAGTAACCAAACCCTTAAAACTGGTGAAACAGCCAGGGTCTTTCCAGTACTTAGCACCAATGAATCCATTGGAACCGGCACCCAAGTCGATACAAAGACCCATGATGACGAAACCGGTCAAAGCAAGCAATTTAATAGAGTTCATGACGAATTCGGCCTCAGCATAACCCTTAACACCAAAGAAGTTAATTGCGCAAACGATGATGAAGAAAATCAAAACAAACACATCACTATCAATGCTAGTTGTCCAAAATTTAATGGTCAAAGCAGCAACAACCAACTCCAAAGAAATAGTCGTAAGCCATGAGATCACGTAGTTCCAGCCCAACGCGAAAGCTAAGGACTCATCCAAGAATTTTCTATACCACTCGTTAAAACCACCTTCCAAATCTGGGTATGCAACCGTAAGCTCACCGACAGCGTTCATGGTACAGATACACATGGCACCAACAATAGCGTATGCGATCAACACAGACAAAGGACCACCGTGTTTCAACTTAGAGGCCGAACCGACCAAAAGACCAGTACCCATACCACTACTAAGGGAAATGACGGCCAAGTGGGCCATTTTCATGTTCTTGGCTTGAGGGACTACCTTGTCTTGTCTCTGGAAGGATTCCCAGAATCCAATTTTTCTCAGAGAATCTTCGGAAGAAAACGATTTGAGTTCGGTGATGACCGGCTCGATACCATTTTCGCTTCCGATCTCGTATTTTTTCTCGCCCATCTTGATATGAATGTGGTTATGTGATGTGGATTAAACCAAAGGTTGTTAGAGCAAACCCTTCTATGTTTGTGGAATAAGGAATGTGAATTGTCTCAATGCAACAAAAACCCACTGAGAATTCAAAACAGAAGAATGACGAATGACTGAAGAATTAACTGAAAAAGCTTAACATTCCAAGCGGCAGCTCGAAGTATTTATGTTACGCAGAGCTGGGCTTGCACATTCAGAAATGCATGGTTTCTTTCTTATCTGTTCTTATCTCAGAAAGTTTATTCCTTTTGAAATCTTCATGCACTCGCATGACCTCGGGTACAGGCTGTTTGGCGCGTCGGCACAAATCGGACGTATGAAAATGTCGATTGCTGGCCAGATGCCTTCAATATCAGAGCACCTCCACTATGCTTGACAACGACATGTCCGGGTATTGTTGCGGATTTAGCACCTCGCACTGAATAAAGCCGCAATCGAACGACATTCCTGGACTTTTTGGGACCTTTGGCTGCAGTATAGAAGATTTGGGTGCGCTGCAAGGAATTATTCCGGGAACGATTGCCCATATGCATGACGAACAAAGCAGTTCCGGTGCCTTTTCACGAGGCGTTTCCATGGCCACTTTTTTAAGGACGAGTAGTTTTTTCGGTGACTTTTTGAGAAGGCCTTAAGAATTCTTTTTCACCACCACCATCCTCATTTTTTTTTTGGAGTAAACCACAATTTGTAATTTCTTGAAATTTTAAATTCACTCTCTGTGGCCAAGTACGTAGAAGCTCAGCCCCGTGGCTGGAGCAAAAGTTATTCTGCACTGTTTTTGCCCTTCTTCCCTTATCTCCCTGGCACTTGCTTCTTTTTATCAGTCATGATTTGTCACGCCGATACAGGGACAGCCGGACCAGCGCTACTAACCTTGCTGAGGAAGTGCATGGAGAACGACAAATGAACGAGTGCAAGGGGAAAAATAAAGGCAAATGTGAAGGTTAAAGCGAAGGTGAAAGCGATAAGTTGGGGTGCTTTGAGTAACCAACCGCGAATTTGCCTTCTAGTCTTCTCTACTCAAAGCTTTCCGATAAGGCGTTGTTGGTTCAAGTCTTACAGACCGCGATGCATCGAAAGGGGGTACAATGTTGCGGTCAGGGTGCTAAGTGAGGCATTTTCGAGTGACCGCACAATACATTTTTGGGTTTTTGCTTTTTGCTTTTTGCTTCTCGCTTGTTGCTTTTTGTGTTGTCCTCCTGTTTTACTTATTTTGCGGGATTATTCTGTCAACCTTTTTCTTTGTGTTCAAAAATGGTTAATCCCGTAAATCTAGCCGCCGGGTTCTAGGGGTGAGCAGAAATTGGGAAACAGGATTTTTCTGTATGATTTCATCATGCAAAACTGCGTCCCCAAGTTTGTCCAGGCGCATGTCGGAACACCCATTCTGGTGAATCTTATCATGGATCGTTATCATGGGTTGCTATTCGGTGCCTTGATCATGTTTCGTTATCTTTTGGCGGCTTCTCCGGTTTGGCCCCTATCTGATAGAACATTATTGTTTCATTCCTGTGTTTTCCCTTTTCGTTTTGTTCCTTAGACAGTTACCCCTGGGTGAAGATTACGAGCCAGGTTATGACCGCACGCGAGGGTAGACAAGGTCTTCGGCGAAGGGGCAAGTCATTTAATTTTGCCCGTTTTTCTATTGATTTTTGATTCCAGATTTGGCAGTATGTCCCAACCCGACGATTTATCGCTGTCTAGTATATTGGCCAGAACCTGCTGATTTTTACCCCTGAAAATGTATCAAATTGGTATCTTTTGATCGCTTGAGCCTCCGTTGACCCTCCGTTGACCCAGACCTTTGTTTTTTTTTTTTGTTTTTTTTTTGGTTTTATTCTTTTTGGTGTTTTTTCTTTTTCTGGCGCATATACACGACTTTGTGAGATTCAACAACCAGATGATGGAAAAAGAATTCGATACACCGGGGAAGTTTTCTTTTACATTTACCACAACTCATATCCAAGCACATTAATCAAGAACTTCACCATGAGTTGCAAATTGCCCGTCCAAAAATTGGCCACAAACGGTACAAACAGGCGCTGCGCCGACGGCCAAAAGTTGGTGGCGGTGTGTTGAGATTTCTGGGTGTACGGGTGTGTTTCCCCTCGGGCAGTGAAAAGGAATGAATAACCGGTTTACCATTGCCAAACAGAATGCCATATTACCATGCAGGATCTCACGCTCCCCATGCACACCCACAGGTTTCCCATACATGAAAGGGTTATCAAAAAGTTATCAAGCACGTCTGTCCAACCCCAAACAAACAAATAGAGACACACAGCTAGAGACATGCAGATGTATGGGTCATGGGTGAAGTTTTTTTGTTGTATTTATTTCTGGTACATGAACAACTCCGAAGAATTTGGTCCAAGGCACCGGTCGACCGGATGTGATTTCTTCGAAATATCGACGTGATGCACATTTCCTAGGACCAATGGAGATTTCTCAAATCAAACTTTTCGAATAATTTTGGAATCTTTCGGTGGAATCAGGTGCACCATGAATACATTCTCGCCCTAGCTCACACGATAAGAATTCTTCAACTTTCGGTTTCCCGCGACAAGAAACTTTTAAATATCAATAATTTCGTCGTTTATGATTTTATTGGTAAAATATTCAACACTTGCATTTTAACTTTTCAACCTCTTCCAGAGAAAGGACTCAAAAGATAAACTAATTGTTCAACTATGAATGTCTACACCCTGGTCATTTGTGGTCTGTACCAGGGTCCACATTAAGCTTTGCCTTCTCAAGCACTAAGCAGAATGCACGGCCTTATTTTCCTACCTTTATTAGACCGTCCTAGGCAAACCTTCCCCTACAGAAAAAACCTCCAAAACAAAAAATTACATGGTATATCTCCCTTATCGTATATACATTAAAAATTCTAGTTGAAGAACCAGACCCATGGCTTGTTCCACCACTTGGCAGCAGCCAACTTTTGTTGCTTTTCCTCGCGGTCCAATTGCAACACCTCGGCGTCGACTATCGTTCTGCCGGTGAAAATATCAATATCTTCCGTCTTGATATAGTACTTGTTCCAGCTTCTGGTCCAAAGCTTGTGGCCGATGTAACACACAAGGGTGAAAGGAACGGTAAGGTAGTTCTGGAAGAAGTTGTTGACATCTGGCTTACCTTCTGGGAAAAGAGCGACCCAGAATTGTCCGATCAAAATCAAACCATTGATAAGAATGGAGTAGTAAGATCCAATCTCACCGGTATAAGAAACGAAACCCAACGTTTCCAAAGGAATGTTGTGGTGCTTCAAAGCAGCTCTCCATCTCAAGTGACAGATACAAAGACATGGCCACACAATGACGATGGACAAGGCCACAATCGACAACAACCAGTTGAACACAACATCTTGACGGTTGTAAGTAGCGATGAATGCAAAAGCACCGGCCAAGATAGTGATGAGCCAGGCTCTAAGAGGACGACCAGCCTTGTCGGTGTAGTCAAACCATTTTGGTGCGTAACCTTGAACAGCCAAGGATCTCAACAATCTAGCAGAAGAGTACATGGCAGCGGTGGCAACGGAAGTGACGGAGTTCAAAATAACAGCGTTCATGATGTGAGGAATGACCTTGACTCCGTGCAAAGCAGCGGCCAAGACGTATGGAGAGGCACTAGTGGAGGAGTGGCCGGAACCCATAAGTCTGTCGGAGTTGTGAGGAACCAAAAGACCGACGAAAATCAATGAACCCAAGTAGAAGAAAATCACACGCACAAACACAAGTCTGATGGCAACAGGCAAGGCAGTTCTTGGGTTACGAACCTCAGTGACGGATAAAGCCAAAAATTCGGTACCACCCATGGAGAACGAAGCAGTGGCAAAGACGGAAACCAAACCCTTGAAACTGGTGAAGAAACCAGGGTCTCTCCAGTATTTGCCGCCAATAAATCCATTGGAACCGGCACCCAAGTCGATACAAAGACCCATGATGACGAAACCAGCCAAAGCAATCAATTTGACGGAGTTCATGACGAATTCGGCCTCGGCGTAACCCTTGACGCCGAAGAAGTTGATGGCACAAATGACAATGAAGAAAATCAAAACGAAAACATCGGAATCGATGGTGGCGTTCCAGAACTTAATGGTCAAGGCAGCAACGACCAACTCCAAAGAAATAGTGGTGAGCCACAGGAGCAAGTAGTTCCATCCCAAAGCGAAAGCCATGGACTCATCCAAGAATTTTCTGTACCACTCGTTGAAACCACCTTCCAAGTCAGTGTAAGCAACAGTAAGCTCACCGACGGCGTTCATTGTACAGATACACATGGCACCAACAAGAGCGTATGCAATCAACACAGACAACGGACCACCGTGTCTCAATTTGGAAGCGGAACCGACCAAAAGTCCAGTACCCAAACCACTACTAAGGGCAATGACAGCCAAATGGGACATTTTCATGTCCTTTGTTCTGACTTGCTCCTCCTCTTGTCTCTGGAAAGATTCCCAGAACCCGATTTTTTTCTGGGAGTCGTCGGAATAAGCCTTAAGCTCTGTGATGACGGGCTCGAGGCCACTGTCGTTGCTGGGTTCGTATTTTGAGGAGCCCATTTTAATGTGAATAGATGAAGTTGTTATGCAAATGAAGGAGTTTTCGGTTAATGGAGTTGTGAGACTCTATGGTGGCGAAAATTGGCAAGGTTTGACAAATAGCAAGCTTCTAAACCAGCTGAAAAATGTCGGGGAGGTTGTATTTAATGAAAAACACAACAAATGAATGTCGGAGCAAAATGAATACGTGAGCAGCGAACGTGGAGTTCTTTCAGGTTTAAAAATAAAGCCACACAACAAAGGAAAAAAAGAAACCAGAGCTAAGAAAAACGATATCCAGACGGTTATATCTTCCAGGTATGCTTGGCTGTGGCAGGTGAAGATAATTTTGGGGTATGCCAAGTATGCACACCGCAGGCATCAGGCATCAGCAGGCGATGATCTTTCTCCTATCACGGACCATGGTTTCTTTTCTCAGCCTAGTCTCATGTGATTCGCGTGATCTCAGAGTACAGGTGTGCCAATTCGCGATAAACAAAAACCTGTGAAAATGCAATCCGATTACTGGCCAGACGTATGGGGCGATGCGCTGCGTCGTGGTTAATCAGGCGAAGCTCGCGGTGAGTTGCTAGCCAAAAAGCAAAATATTTGAAATGGGTGCAAATGCCGCACGGCATCGCGAAATGGCAATGGGTATGTGCAAGATCCCGGCGTTATATGCCGGACATATAGCAATCGCCGTACGCGGCACGTGTTCCCGGCCGGTAAGGACAACGGGAGTCGGTTAATGTCGGGAAAAATTTGATTTCCAGGCCTAAGGGATTAGTAAGGGGGAAGTGCCGGCTGGAATGTCGGTTGGAATCCCAGCTGATTCTTCGGTTTTGTGAAAATCCAGCGGTCTTTTTATTGTTTGAGCGGTCGGCTCCTAGCAACGGCCGGCGGCATTTCACTGAATAGTGTATAAGCCGGTATTATCTGTTACTAGATCTATTACTAGAGCTGAAGAAAAGTGAAAATACATACGCGAAAATGATGCGCTCATAAATTGAGTTCCCCTCTTCCCATTAAACTAAACGTGAGTGCTAGTCAGTTCAGTCATTTCAGTCATTTCAGCCATTTGAGCGGGATGATATGACGTACTTTTTTCTTGTTTGTTTTTCCCTCATTCCCTTTGCATGGCCAGTCGCGTGACGTGGAGGTGTGTATATACCCGGCCCGGCAGTTAACTTCCGGCTGAGAAGATGGAATTTACCATCCAGTGTGTGAAGAGCAGGTTAATAGTGTCTGTGCTATTTGTGGCGTTTTGGGTTTTTTCTTGGGGTAATTCAATTTTAGTGAATACTTGTCCGCGTGAAACCCCACGTGTTTTCTTTTTCTTTGGCCGAATTCCAAGGAAAGTTCAAATCGCAGAGCTACAAATTATTGAGAAGAAGGAAAGTGAGAGATCGGGGCACGTAACCAGATCCAGCAGATGAGGGGCAAAACAGCAAAAATCGTGTAAACCCAGATCTGACGCAAAATCACCGCATCTGGTGTCTGGGCCTGCCACACGTATTACTATTGGCCGCCCGGAGATGCCTACTCGGAGCATTCAATGGAGAAACGGCGTTTTGGTTGGCCCTGCGCGACATACAAGATAGATCCACTGTAGCATTATCACTGTAACATGTTACTATATCATTATAAGACATCTGGGAATGTAACCACACGGCGTTTGGCTTATCTCTGGGGTGGATCTGGAATTTAATTTGTTTTCGCTGACAAATGTGTTTTTTCACTGGGGCTGTATTATCTTAGGTAGGCACTGCGCAGTGGGTGTGGTGCCATATATTAGTTTAAGGCCTCATTCTAAGGGAATGAGTTATTCATCATTGACATTGGTATTCATCATTGATATTGTTATTCATCATTGGCATCACGTGTGATTAAATGGTGGTCTTTTTCTATTTACTTTTTGGCGTTTTCCTCTTCTCTTAGTTTTACTATTAACTGTTTACTATTAACTCAAGGTTAATGCGTATGCTGTTTTGCAGGTAGACACATCAGTACAATATAAAAGTAATACTCTGATATTCTTAGGGATGTCAGTAAGAGTTCCAGTTGAAGAATTATTAAGAGGCTTGGTTGCATTGGACCACCAAGTCACTTGGGTTTGATACAAATCTCATAATTCAACCAGGAGTTTCATATATCATTTCCAAATCCAGCTTTTTATGATTCGGTGCGTAAAATGATGTTCCGACCAAAGTGCATGATAAAATTCTCAAATGAACTAATTCGAGGTGGTATTTCGAGTCGGAGTCACCCATATGTGATAAAACTAATTTGCAGCTAGTTTCTCCGTCGTGCAAATGGTCGATGTAATTAGCGGGGCTCAATTAGCTGTATCCCAATAAGTACAGCAACACGTTGAAATTCTTTTAAAAAATTGTTCTGACATATTCCCAGAGATTATTAACACCTTGCTTCTCTTTCTAAATACATATACTCAGACTTTGCATGCACTTTCATGGGCTACAGCGTGGACAGTCCAATCGCTATACTTGGTATGTCACGTGATGTGGTACTGCTAAAATGCTGTCACACATCTACATCAAGAATTTCATCAAAAAAATCGCCGTTTATAATTTTCCTCTCTTAATATCAAATTCGAAACGATTTAAACCCCCAAATTAGTGTTCTGATTATTAAATTTACTTCTTTTTCCATTTTTCTTCGCAAATTGATGAAAATTATAATGCAGACGTTTCGCAAAATAAATTTAATAACAAAGAAACTGTGGTACAAAAATAATACAAAAAAATTTAAGAATATATATTTCTGAGATTAAACCACCATATCTCGATTCGACCTGGCAATTGTAATTATACACAAGAAACAATGATGTAAAATTGGGTGCTTCCGAGTTTATTGGTGTGCGACTTGATGTGAGCGTACCTCAAGCCCACCAGAAATCTGAAGTTGAGGCTCAATAAACAATTATAAGTGTTTTATAACTACGCAAACAACATCACCAAATCCTCAAATAGTTAAAATAAAAATTTACGTGGAAACGCAAAACAGATTACAAAACCACGAAGTATATTAAATTACGTTCGGCATCAGGAATTGTAATTTCCAACACTATAATAGATTGTGTTAGGGGTACTATGTATAATCGCAGTATAGTTAGAATAGAGAAATCTCTTTATGAAGCTCATCTGAAATTGACCGACTTTTAAGCGTATTGATGGGGTAACCTAAACTCCACTTGGGGCTACTCCACCGTCAGAGATAAATCAATCAGTGGGAGACCCGCGATGAAAAGTGCACAATGGAAAGTACCAAAGTATTTGGGAAAGACACCATTATTTCATAAAGAATCTACCTAATACTACTAAATGTGTGATATTAACAAAAAAGGTGGCATGGAAAAACGCCCACCCTCAGCTTACGCTGGAACCAGTGCAACGGAAAGATTCCCTAGGAAAGTTCCATGGGATACGGGAGATACCCGCTCAGCAGTACTATTACCAAGACTTCCAAAAGACGACCTTCCGACATGTGGAGAATACAAAGTGAAAAAAGCAAGAGTTAACAATAAGTATAGAGCTACAGTTTCGGTCAGCGCGGTGCCACGGCACTTTTCGAGGTGTTCTTTATTGGTCACAGTCATTTATTAATTAAACTATTCTATTGTTATAAGTAATATTAATCACTTAAAATGGCCAGCACATCCATTTATGTCACCGTAGTCTTCCGGGAAACCTCTTAGGTTATGATCCTTTTAGTGTGTCCTTCTGGGAATGTCCACTCACATTCTGACGGATATAGAGACGTATCCCTATTCTTTCTCTAACGATTTCAACTAATCAATTCTTATTCACTCATTAAACACCCCTTGATTGATTCAGTACTTTTACACTCCAATCTCTGATCACCCAATCTCTGGCCACATTATCTCTGGACACGTTATCTCTGGACGCCTAATCCCTTCCTGGATTGCACCTTTCCCATAGCCAATTACTCTTAAACCTATGACTACCAGACTAATCACAACACTTTCCCCTCCTAAGGTAAGATCCCTTCAGGACGCTACGCTCCCTAGAGACATACTGTGTTATTCAGCTAATGGCTTCAGCTGTATCCTCCTGTGAGAACCAAGCCATGAGGGTTCTGCCCAATATTCTATAACATCAGATTGAGCCTTACTGTTGAACAGACACCAGCGCCGTGCTAAGCGTGTGCGGCACAAGATGGTTGTCAT
>JAJMIV010000362.1:0-13892 GCA_030563445.1 Metschnikowia gruessii
TGGGTGTTGTGAGGATTCTATACGTTATTTATGGGATGTGTGAAGGGTGTACTATGAGACTGAGAGGTGTGATAATGTCGCACATAATTGAACAACCCTTTCTCATTTTGCAACCTTTTCGTTCGTTATTCTATGTTTTTTCGGGACTGTTTTTTTTTTTTAAAAAAAAAATCATTTAATACAGAAGGCCCCGCGATTATTGCGTTTTCGAAGCCATTGCCATTATTCTGTCACGCATACACTATTTATGATACTAATATTGGTCGCCTCTCTTTTCGTTAAAACACATTTTACGCATCGGTTCCAAGGCGTGGGTATTTACTAAAACTTACACGCATCGAAAATTACTCCAGATTGAAAGCTGTATAGTGGTACTAATCCACTGAGTCATAATATTCCGAAATTCACCGAATCATTTGAGTTGTACACGTTTGTAGCCAAGCAGAATCATACTTTACATCTGTGAACAAGGTCCAGTTATAAACTGAGTATGAGGCAAATTATAAGTGAAGAATATTCGTCACTTGAGAATTCTCCCTTGAAAAAAGCTAGTGTTGGTTTTTTTTTTACTTCCATTGGCACTATAGCGCTTATCACAATAGACCAAAAACCTGGCAATGTTTCTGGTTACTGCATTGATAAAACTGGCCTTAAGCTCATAATGAGAAAGGAATAATCTCGAAGGTAATAGGTGCGACCGCGATAAAGAGCCACAAAAACAAAGTCTCTAATCGAGGGAACGTGTAATCCAACAAGATTCTGTCGCTGTTTTTTCTGTCTTTAAAAATACCGCTTTTATTATTTAGTGTATACAACTACAACACATATGTTAGTCATCCGAAATAACAATGGCTATATGTTTTTGTGTCCAAGAAGCTTTCTTACAATCTCAAAACTAGTCCATTGTTTTGCCCAGTTTTGAAAGGACTATTGATTTTTGCATGTATGAATTTAACTGAAGCGGCAAATGTTACTTGATTAATTGGTGTTGGAAGAAATCATAACCCCCACATAATAGTGAAGCCGATGTGTGTTTTAATACAGACGACTTCTCATTATTTCAATGCAGTTAAGTACGCGAATTACACGGTAATCTTTAAAAACACCAATGACTCGCACTGCAGTACTCAAAACTTGATAAAATTCTCCGTATACATTCAACATCTTCATGTTCAAGATAAAACTTTTCTATGCCCATTCCGTGGTCCCAGTGTTTTTGACAGACTCTGGTATGACTGAAGTACTCCACTAGATTACCTATATTTCACTTCCACCTGTTGTAACATTACATCACGTCGCTTACAATACCGGTTCAAATGTGACACTCTTGGAATGTATCTAAAGCATTTCTGTTCTGTGACATAGTTTAGTCCAATTATGGAACATCAAGATCGACATCCTGTTAGAATTTCCTAGGTCGTTCTCTATACTGTGAGGCTCGTCGTGGTAACGGGACCATGTAACCAATATATCAACATATACAGCACCCTAAAATCGAAGGCGTGCAGGTGTCCAATGATACCCGCCCACTCAACTCCATTGTTTAATATGCCCACCCGGGCAACTACCACGCTATGTGCAAGCTTATATTGTCAGCGGCATGGCCATGCATGGTCACAATCATAAAGGTTTTCGAAGAGTTTCGAAGGTTTTTATATCTTCTGACTAGTAACTCTTATTTATTTCAGTGATAGTATATGAAGGTAGCGATGCCCTGGGCTGTCCTTATATACCTTTCACCCGTAGTGTCTATACGAGACGATACATTAGACGACTATTTTTAGACGAGGATACAAAGGGTGGAGTCACGCGACACGTTAGTGGAATAGTAAAAGGGCCCCACTTTATTTTTATTCACAAAGAGTTCAATTATGGTCGTTAATATTTATTAATTCTTAAATCTATTGGCGTCGAAGACCCGAAAGATTTCTAAAGATCTCAAGATAGAGAGCAGACATTGTCCAAGTGACTGAAAACGGGAAGATATACTTTTCCAAAACAAAAAAAGAGTCTGGCCTAACTCATGATGGATGAGTATTTATCAGGCTAATAATCATACTCTCTATGATTTCGGATACATTATTTTACAGAAACAGTTACTTGAACACGATTGCGCGAAACACACAATGTATTTTCAAGAATCTTTCTATTTGGCTTCAAAATGATGATGGAATGAAACAGGTTTTATCCTTTTACGTGAATTCATTAGCGCATGTTTGATCCATGATACGGACCCCTTGTGGTTTCTTTAAACTTCGTGGTTTCCTTTGTAGGGAAGGAGTGTATGAGAAAGGTTGAAAGCTTCTTTCTTTAAGTAATAAGCACAAAAGGAAGTTCACCTATTTGCGCGTTTTTGCCGCTTTCGAAATCTTTTCATGTGCCTTTTTATTTATTCTTGCTGGCTAAATGAGAAACAACAGATGTCAAAATTTATTACTCTAGATTCAGCAACATAACTCTGCCTTATAGCAATGTCTAGCTGAGTACTAGCGATTACCTACGAAAAGGTGTTTCTTTGTTGGTCTGAAACTGTTTCCTTGGGAATGCTTTTCTGGCTAGGAAAACAAAAAACTCTTGGTTTGAGGAAATATAATTGGCACTTCACATTAGACTTTAACTGCTGCTGAGTATCTTTGGGTGCGGGTTCGAACGCCGCTCAAATCTTACGTTCATTTGTTAGAAAGAGTTCATTCCTGTTTAGAAGAAAAAAGTATTTTCGCTTTTCTATAAAGAAGAAACAAAATCCATATATACTGTGGTGGTCTTTTACAAGCATTTATTCACTGATTTAGGTGTTGTAGAATAATTATGGTCCAATATGGTAGTTATAGCTTTCATCCCTTTATACGTACACTCCAATATTGATCCTCCTCAGGGTAACAAGATTCTTGACGCATCTAAGTAAGCACTACTTCCTAGGTTGTTGGCCCAGGCCCAAAACACCAGCAGCAAGTACCCAAAATGGGCATCACTTGGTCCATCTCAAGAATATCATAATACAATATGCCGAATCAGTCTAAGAGGGGTTATTCCCTGGTGTATTATGCCATACATGAAATACGTGGACGAGGCAACAATAACTGAAATCCCATAATTAAAGGGCGGGAGGAGACCCCTTCATATCCTTGGCTTATTTTTCTTTCTGTATCTCTTTATCTCAAACACCGAATGAAGTTTCTTTGAGATGAGTTCACTGATCTGCTTCTGAACTCTCTCGAGGAGAAAAGTCTTCAATGAATCATTCCCGGTTAATGTTGAGGTACTCGTGGAGTATTCACAGAATCCTAATTTAGTCGCACCGTAGCCTGTTGAGTAGTCTTTCGCCGACCTAAAGCTCAACCGAACGTTCGGTGTATAATGTTTTTTTTTTCCCCGTGACCCACGCAATACAAACAGAAAAGGATAATAATGGGCACGTCTTATTGATATGGTTTACTAAAACCGTCTTTACTGTACTGTTTGCGGTGAAATGTGGCTCTTTTCAGGAACCCCGCATTAATCCGGAAAATTATTTCCATGTGTGTCACCTTCACTATCAGTGTCCACACTCGTGTAATTCTGCATCAGCATCAAAACAGCTGTCACTCCGATAAGCCTGTATCATGTATATAGTTATGTAAAACTTCACTGTGGTGGAGTTATGTCCCACCCTTAAAATAGTAAACGCGCAAACAATACTTGATATTTAATGTTTATCATGAACACTCGACACTCCTTTTCATACTAACGAGATCAAAACAGCGGCAACCACATTCGCTTCACATGATTTTTGCACGTTACTGGTATCAGGGAAAAGTATTCTTTCTCCACTTCCAAGTGTGTATTCGAATCAGGGATAATGGTCGTTTCTTCTGAGTAAGCATCTTGCTAAGCGCCATAATTCTGATCGTACTCGGCAAAATTCTACATCTCTTATCGGGGATTATGTTCTTCATTCGAAAACAAATGGTTTCAAAGGCGCGTACATTTAAATGAGAGATCTTTGGGTTCGTTAATTACTAGCATACGATTGTGTGAGTGTCGTAAAATGAATGAATTCAACTGAGCGAGAGGGTGGAATCGAAATATCAGGCATTGCCAAAGTTCTCTTCGGTCACCTGCAAATTGTTGTTCTTCAAGAAACAAGTTGCTTGTTCTCCTAATTCTTTCCATTGTTGCCTGTTCCGTTGCCTCTTTCTCATGTCTAACAATCACCTTTACAATTTAGTATTTTGATAATCCGTTTGGCGCAAATAAAATTGTATTGTTTATCATTTACTAAACAGAAAATATATAAGTATTACAACCTGATATTGTACTCCATAAGGCGAGGCTTTGTATTTGTGACTAGTTTATTGTTAGTGGGGATTCTCCAGCCCATTTATATTCTGGAATTTTTGTAACCACTGGGCGGGAGACTTCTTAAAGATGCGGTAAATGTTGGGGTCCATATCGCTGTAATATAAATTGGCGATATAGTACATCTATTTACTACTTGTCTATATGGTGCACGAACTACTGCTCGATATCTAGAGGTTATTTCTTACTTATGTGATCATTTCAATAGGCAGAAAAGTATGGGGCCTTCCGCCTCATTTGTACGTCAAACTGTTGCTGAAGCGAGGGTTAGAGCATTAAATGAGGGCACTACCAAGGTACATCATAAGACTAAGTTTTACTCAAACTATATTTATGTGTATCCAAGAATATCTCGCAATAGTAAAAACAAAATACATTCAAAATTTGTTCGCGAAAACTATGCGAAATATCTTTCGCGAAAACTTTGGTCTACTAGTGTCGTATCATGGCTTCCTCCAACACGAAAATTCCTGTACACGGCTGGGTAAAGATACATAGCAGAGTAAACACAGTCTCCAATAAACAACATATACACGAAGAATAAAAAGACAAAAAGTATGAATAAATAATAAATAAAGTACACTAAAGGAATAATACAAAAATTTTCCAATCTCCCCCTTTGTATATACTGAATACACCTCACGCCATTCACACCCCTCTCTCCCTCTCTTCCACACTCGCAATTCTCGACGCCACACTGAATCAAAACCCTCTTCGCAGCCGTAACCTTGGCGTAATCGCACCGTGTATGTGCAGGACGCGCGAGGAAGAAAAAAACCCATCTCCCCCCTCATCTCATCTTGATGGGGTTTAAAGTGGAAAAGAAAAAAATAACTATAACGACAAAATGATAATGTCGGTGCATGATCCTCTCAGCAGAAAACGTGAGCTTTGTACGGATACTCGCAAGGAACCCAAGCGGGCCCGCACAGAGCCCGAGCTGGAGAACTTCTCCGAAACAATGTACAACATATATGTCAAGTCCGCATTGGACTCACTAGAAAAGGTATGTATCATAGAGGTTACAGGATATATGTTGCCAAATATGTTACCGAGTCACTGAATTACCTCAAATGGATAACAGTCAGTTTTAGAGAACTATGTTGGAATTTTGCTTCCCTTTGCCATTTCCCTTTCCCTTTCCCTTTGGTACAAATCCCGGTTCTCTTTTTCTCATACTAACGTCCAGAACGATTCTCTCAAGATCAACTCTTTGACCAACAAAATCAATTTGCCTATGGCACACCCCGAAAGCATTTCTCCCGCACACTTCTGCGTGATTCTAAAAAGCCTTATGGTCAATATTGCCCGGCTCGATAACCCTGCATCTTCTTCGTTGGTCAGTGCCATTATACGGTATAAATGGCTCGATATGCCGGTCGCAGCCAAGCAATGTGGTGAATTTCCCCATTTTCTCGATACGTATGCCCAGTTTCTCAACGTGCTTGTGTCGTCATACCAGAAATACCTCCGGGATATTCTCAAAAAACTCGTAAGGGAATTTCCCCGCATCACAGACGACGTTTATCCTCACCATCGGATTCTCCAAAGGTTTGTTACTTATATCCCCACCTGCATCAGCACTATTCCAGAGTTGCTCTCGCGGGAATTCCCCCACCACCTTTCTTCAACCACAAGCAGTGTCTTCAACTATGTCCGGAACTGTATGAAGATCATGCGCTACTGCCCGGACTTGCAGTTTCCTGTGTGGCAGATGATTGTGGAGTGCTGTATCAAGTTGGACGTAGAGTTGCAGAATGAAATCGACGATTTGGACGATGATCTAATTGAGGAACTCATCAACGACGACGAAGAGGAGATCGATGACGAACTAGAAGATGACCTAGACGACCACGACGCGGGGGCGGAAATCTACCAGGTCACATCCACGCGAAATATCAAGAAGTTAGTACTGAAACTCGACTCCAGTTTGGAGCTTCTTTTAACCGCCACCGAGGGCGCCTTCACGCCTGAGGAATTGGACTCCGGCAACGGCGTGAGTCTCTTCAATACGCTTACATCGTTATTTAAAACCCATGTGTTGCCCACGCACTTCACCAAGTCCGTGCAGTTTCTCATGTTTCACGTATCCCAGTACCAACCGGAATTGGCCGACTCGTTCTTGGTGCTACTCATTGACGTGGCCTTCAACTCCAAGGAAACCACCGAGAAACGCCTCAAGGCCCTACAATACTTGGCATCGTACATCTCGCGAGCAAAAAACTTGACCAAGCACCAGGTGGTATTCATAGTCACCTACTTAATTGGCTGGATCAACAAGTACATTTCCGAGCGCGAGCACGAGGTCATCGATATCGATACCTCTGCCACTGCCCAGGCTTCGGGTGGTATGGAAAGGTTCAAGCTTTTCTACGCCACGTTCCAAGCCTTGCTCTACATATTCTGTTTCAGACACAAACAGTTGACCCGTGCACCTGAAGAAGTGGCCAGCGGCGAAAGCGAGTGGGAAAGCAACATCGACAAGTTTTTCCAGCGCGTGATCATTGCCAAGTTTAACCCGCTCAAGTACTGTGACGAAACTGTGGTTTACATTTTTGCCAAGATCGCCACCAAACTCAATGTTTGTTACTGTTACTCAATTATCGAGCATAACAAGAGGGAACGTGTCTCGCAGAGCAACGCCAGTCTCCCTTCCGCGGTAGGCAACTTCAGACACAAACAGGAGTTTTTGGATCTTGAGGCATACTTCCCCTTCGACCCAATGGTGCTTCCAAACTGTAAGAAATACATTGGAGTCAATTACGTGGAGTGGAAAGACGTCAACCCAACCGAAGACGACGATGAAGACGACGACACTGGAAGCCACAGTGACGACGAGGACGATGAAGAAGACGACGATGAAGAAGAAGACGATGATGAAGAAGATGATGACGACGATGACGACGCCGCACGTGCTGCTGAAGACAGTGATGAAGAGATCACCAGTGACGAGGAGGAAGATTGAGGAAATGCAGAAAGAGAGCTCTTTTGATGCATCGCTTGGATTTCTGCCTTTCCCGTTGAATGGTGTCTATATCAGTCTTTATACGCATGGGAAATAAAGTTTTTTTTGCAAAGTTTTATTTGGCTCGTTCTTGTAGTTTTGTCTTGCCGACCTTTGCTTGTTCGACACCGAAGATCAGATCGCCGTTTGCATTGCTAGTGTGAACGGTTAGATCGGTCTGCCGCACCTGATTATGATTCGACCCTTGCCCCGTTACCCCGCCCGTTCGCCCCGTTTTGTGGATCTGATCCCTACTGGTTGATCGATCCCGCCTGTCCCGTTGTATTTGCCGCACGACCCATCAATTTATTCCAATATTCCATGACCCGGCAATATTTGGCCTGTTCTGAGAATACACGGAAACCTATGAAAATGAGGGGAAAGGAAATTCAGTCGTTCACGAAGCGACCATAAACTTTAAAGTTTCGCTTTATTTTTTGTCTCGCTTTAATTTCCCCTGATTCTGGCTGAATCCAAAAAGAAAGTGCGGGAATTTATTCCTGATACCGAGGGGTCTGTGTTTTTGTGGTCGGTTTGATCGCACAGATTGACCATTTTTCAGTTCTCCCGCTAACCCTCACTTTTTGTTAAGGAATTTCCATTGGTCTGCTTTGAGGTTGCGATTCTGCTCTTCTCTTGCAATTGCATTATCTTTTCTTCTTCCTTTATGGCATTTGACATGCCAAAGCCAGAGTCTGCTTTTAGTTGAATTTTGGGCAGGTCCCAACCTCGACTTACATTGGCATTTCTCCAGGAAAATGCCCGTTTAATCCTATGAACGCGGTTACTTCTACCTCCAAATTTTTTATTCTTTTTAAAGAACGAATGAAAATCTTGAGGTCAAGCTACCTCTACGGAGAATCCTTGTGTCTATCTCTTAAAGATACTAATGTGTTTGCTCCATCTAGATAATTGTCCACTGGTTCAGAGATGTTATGTTAGTCACACGATTCAGGTCTCCCTTTTTTGTGCCTCTATTTTGTGCCTGCAAAATATTCACCTTTCACACTTACAAGATTCCAGCATTTATCATATGGTAAATAACCCCTTTCTGGAGTCATACTGAGGCAAGAAACAACAGCAGAGAGTACATCCCTATTGCAGAGCACTGTTAGGTGTGCGAGTTACTTTCCTGAATTTTCCATTTCATCACTAGGGTGCATTTCTTCCTAATGATAGGTGGTAGAATGTTGGATATTTCATTAAAACTTTGCAAAAACGTTCAAATTCCATCATAAATCAATATACTGGTTGGTGTGAATATAATCCCGGAGAAAAGAATCGCACCTCTTTCATATCTCTATTTGCACACATAAACATGGAATTTCCTATAAAGGACGAGACGTTCTGCAAAACTTTAACGCCACGTTTTCCTGTGTCTACAATGTGTCTCAAAACTTCGAATAAGTTTTTAATACCCCTTTGTGAATGAGACTCACAGTCTTTACAGCCAGTCGTTACAGCCATAATTGGTAACCTTCTACTTAAACGAGGCTAGACTCTGATGAATCAATTTTTGCCATTTTCCAACAACATCCCGGACTATTGAGGTGTCAACAAGGAAAATTCAAAAACAGGTGCACACAAAGAAACGATACTATTCACCGGTCTCGACACTACTTCTCAGGTGTTCTTTCGGGGAGTACCGGCAAACTGAACCCAAATAAATCACTATATCAAATCCTACTGGAGTCGATATTATTTGGTCGCAGCCTTGTGCCTTATGAATTTTTCATTTACCACTCATATACCACTAGCCAAGAGGTCGTCCAAAGCGCCAAACCTTTGTTATCGTGAATTCTTCCTTTTTGCAGCCAAGTGCGGAAGAATTTACGGTAATCGCAAGGACACCTGCTTGTGTATTTATCAAAAAGTGTGTTCAACATTAAAGGGAAATCACTGCACCTACCGTCTTCTAACCCCCTATTCTTTGGTGAAAACTGAATTCCTGGCTGGTCCAGGATCAATTTGGGTCACATTCTACTTCCAGTTACAACAAATATACATTACACTTATACTAATTTCTGGGTGTGAAATATATCATGGAGTTCTTGCTGGCACATCCGCATACTTGCGAGCAATTTTGCGTCATTAAGTGGATGAATGCTGTTCTTGTGTTGATGTTGCTATTGATAATAAAAGTGCAACTGTTTTCCGATCTACCAGATAAAGAAAGCTATCGGTTACGTCACACTACAAAGTCCATCGGGATCAAATGACATGCAATGGTTTTTATCGTGGGTATGTTCAATTCACTTGGAAAATTTTACTATCCCCATGCTTTCCACGAAAAATTATTTCTGGTCTTTTTTTCGTCTTTACCAGAATGAGATCACCGGTGTTTCTGGTTTCTATGGATTGCAAAACTATCGTGGTCATAATACGAGCTAATTTTGTCTATGAGACTTTGGGTCAAAAAAAAAAAAAAAATTAGAAAATATGACCGAGGAAACTTCACCAACCTTCTTGAGTGTTTCTTGAGTGTGTGTGCTTCTTTTTTTTGTGTGATTCCTGGACAAATGATTTTTGGGTGTTTGTTAGTGTTGCCCGTAAACCGTGCGCGTACCTAGGAAATTTTGAACTTGAGATTGTTCTCAAAACAGTGCGGTCTTTGCGGAGAATTTGCTCATTCTTAACTCTAGCAGTCATGGAGCACATATGTATTCAAGGAATCATCCAAAAGCCAAAATATTTCGGAAAGAATTTCTGCTATTTATTGATTCGATTTACTGGGGCTGGCTCAATTCTTCGAGTCATCTTCAACAACAACAGGTTCCATGGTCTAGATGGTTATGACATTCGCCTCACACGCGAGAGGTCTCGAGTTCGATCCTCGATGGAATCATTGTTATTTTTTTACAATTTAAAGCCCAAAGTTTTTATCCTGACTGGTTTTCTATACTTCTTTAGATTGGTGCTAATTTCTTTGTTTTTTCCTGCGAACGTCTCAACGAAGCTTAAGTACCGCGTCCATAAACGGAGTATCGCGGATACATTAAATTCGGAAGGTCCGCAAAGTTTCCCCTCATGTACCAAGAAAGACGTGAGCCGGTGATTAAATACATTTTATTTTGGACATCATCTTTGTGTTGCACTCGCACACCACCATTAATATTTTTTATAAAGGGGAATGTCGCGAACTGTGTTCAACTCAGTAATACCTTGGACAAGACTAATTTACTTTGACATTTGACTATTTGGGATAATACAAAGACCTTGGGTTTAAGAAAGTGAGTCCCCCTTCCTGTGAAGCCCATTTGGAGTCGCTTTCGGGCCTCGATGTTTTCGTGCTTCTTCATAGAAGACTGATGTTTTTGCGTGTTTACCATTAAAAATGTCCTAAGGTAATAGTGGTGGAAAAACGTTGCAAGCTTTCAGTGTTGCATTTCCAGAGAGGTACCGAAGTGGCATATCCTGTAGGGAAGTCACTTTGAATGGCATTAAATTACATCTCATCTCACCGCCGATCACTGCCTTCCACTTTATTGCACTAAATTATACAGCACGACTGTATACAATGGTAAATGAGCTATTATATGTGGCTTTTATGAAGCCCGACGGTAGTTCATTTTTCTTGTTTAGTTCAGTTTCCTTGTTAATAAGAATTCTCGCTATTACCACCATGTAGCTAGCTTCACAAAAAGAACCAAACAAGTGTAAAGTGCCCTAAGATATAGGGAAGTGTACCTACTTACCTTTCTAGACTGAGAAGTTCGAGACCTTTTTGGAGCCAATACCACATTCAAGGAGATGATTGGGAAACAATCTACACGCTCACGAAAGTATTTTAGTATAAACTCCACTGTTTTATATCAGCTATTACGCATTTCTCTAACTTTTGAATCGACACTACTTGAGTATCATGTTTTATGGCTCGGCGTGAGGGATGCATTATTGCAACCAAAATATGAGTCACGTGACACACAACACTTGCTGGACATTTTGGTTGAATTTCCTATCAACCCGACTATTCCACATTTAAGAGAGATAGCCTTTCGACACTTTCCAAGATTTAGCCAGTAGCTTTCCATTTTCTCGAATATATATAATTTTATATGAAGGGAACACAACTTTAAATCTTCAATTCTCAATTAATCCATGCAAGACTGTTAATACCAAGAAAAGCTATATGGCCACGTAAAAATACATAATGCTATAAAAATTAAAAATGTCTTCCAAATTTGACTTCTTCAACATTTCTATAAGCATTAATTTCAAAAGATTATAAAAAATCTATTGGCTGTATGAAAAAAATGCAATTCTCTTAGAATTCAGAAAATGCGCTCGTTCGCGCTTGGCCGTAGGTCCGTGGCCAGGTAAGAATTGTTGGCTAACAATAACCAGGACTGAACACACTTGCAGAAGAGCAAAATTTTTTTTAAAAACAACTAACATAATTATCTGAGATGATAAATAAACTGTATTTTTCTTGCTATACGATACTAATATCTGGGGCATACTTCAGAACACCAAGCCCGATGCATTATCCTCAAACCACTAAATACAAGTGTCCTAATGGTACTATTCCCTACACACCTGTTTTTCTTCCAGAAATCTATTTCACATTGCAGTAACTAAAAACAATATCACTATTGAAAAAAACCTGCTATATGATACGCCTTATCCATAAAAAATGGCGCCCAGAAAACGCAAAACTCTAGAGGGAGTAAAGTCACATATAGAAAAAAGGAGATTGCACACACCTAGACACATGTACATTGAGATCTTTCCCAAGGCTTCTCCAGGATTTGCTTTCTCATAGCTTGAATAATCAGGTTGGTTTCACCGGCCTCCTTTTTTGCGTTGTAATGGAATGAAGCAATTTTCACAAGCGGTCTAGACTCCGTCAACAACGAAAAGAAGGAGCAGAAAATATGCATGCCCTTCTCCTTGTATCCGCTGATGCTCACGTCCAAATCACCTTGAATATTGTTTAACGCCAAGGTTCTCACTTGAAGAAACAACATTCTGAAAATGATACTGTTGCCTGGCACTTTCTTATCGGCATAGTACACCATTTTATCTGCTGCTTTGACCATGGTCTCATACACTTTCCGTACAGCATCAAGCTGGCTGACAAGATCCGTGTTGACAGGGGACTGGCTTACGATTCTGTACTCGAGGTTGGCCAAGTCCTTTCTGATATGGCCGATTTCGTCTTCAAAGTCCATGTACTTGAACTCCGAGTCGCTGAAAAACCTTCTCAAGTTTTGGTGGGTTGCGGTCAATTCATATTGGGCTCTTTGTTGTGCTTCGCCAACCGTGTAGCTACTGAATTCTGTATCTCTTTTGTTGGGGGCTGCGGATCCGAACAGAGAAGCGGCTACCATAGAGGCAAGCACTGAAACTGAAGTGAAAGCGAACGAGAATCTCATCTTGAAGGAAATATTTGTTTTTTGATGAACACAAAAGGAAATTGGACAGAAATCATGTATTAGGAGGGGATATCTTCCTGTCTTTATACTACATTTTATAGAACAGTTGTGGGTTAGCAGTGGGCGAGTTGAGGATTACAGGAAACTAAAGCGTTCAGTTCTTTACTGAATTTGTGCATTGCTGGCTACGGAATTTGCATAACATTAGTAATCAGCGGTTTCGGCGATACAAAAGCACAATAGGGTATTTATGAGTGTATCCAGAGAACAAAGGATATGTTTCCCAATACGTGGGGAGGATAGTGCAGGAGCCGCAGTATAATAGTGTGGATGATATTGTTGTTTTTATTGTTTTGAAAGTAGCTTCATTCGGCTCACTTTCTTAGGTTGGTGGTTTTTTTCCACAAGCTTTCGGTGAAAGAAAAGGAAAGACATTTAAATTGTTGTACCAATTTATATATGAAAATGTATAGGCTAGTAAAGGCCTCTGCGAAACAAACATATGGTAAGCGTACTTAGTTTTCCTTGTTTTCTGTGCCGGTCAAATTTTCTTGGCATAAAATTTCACAAATATTCGGATGATTAAACAATAGCACAAATTTCTCCGAGCTTCGCCTTACGGCACAATGGTCTTATGTTGTCTTACCTATATGGGCATGAGCGCGAACCGTGGAAATTACGATGATGCCTGCGAAAGGAGGAATTTGAAGAACGGCAATCTTGAAAGCCTACGTCATTATACCTGTATCTTGGCCAAACACGGCTGTGTTCTTCTGGTCCGTTTTAGATTGGTCCAAGCCACACTTTCATTGGATTGTTCTGAACTGTTATACATGCAATGCACCTCACAATATACAATCATCTACTGAATTATTGTTTGTAACATTTTGAAGAAATTATAGTATCAATCAATGATCCAGTTATCGTCAGTAGGCCAAATCAAGTTAGTTTACTCATCAATGTGTGTCTTCTCTCGTTAATGGATTTTCGTGAATGTAGTTAGAGAACATCTTTTTACGAACGACCTCTCTATAAGGATATGAACAAGATTGGTAGGTTGAATATCCAATACACAAACAGAATTCAGAGGAGATTTTTTTTTTAAAAAAACTAGAGTTACATAATGCCCTATAGATTATAAAACAATACTGTCTTTTTCGAATGACCTAGTAACC
>JAJMIV010000363.1:0-13855 GCA_030563445.1 Metschnikowia gruessii
CCAACATTTCGAGCATTTTTAAACAATCATATGCGCCATCGCACCAATATTTTATGACATGATTCATTTTCTTATTTTTTTGAGATTTCCACGTTTTTCTTCGTATTACTCTTATTTTTATCATTCTATCTTTTCCTCATATCCTTTTTCATTTGCTTCATTTACTTCCTTTGACCGCCTCTCCCCGTGCGGCTCAGTATTCCATGACTCGCATGGCTCATATTGACATACCATGACTCGCGCATGGCTCACATGACTCCACAACAAAGTGAAAAAAAGCGCATATGACCCAACATGCCTCACAGGCCCAACCCAACTGTTCTGCGTATGTATGACCCTGCCGCTTAATAAAAATACTGTAGTTTCTTCATTTTCTTCAATTTTCTTCTCTTCACTCCCCTTCACTCCCCTCCTCTCATGAACGTGCTAGTATACTCAGGCAAAGGCTCTACGACCGAAGGAGTCCGCCACACATTAGAACTGCTTCGTCAGCTTCTATCTCCGTACTATGCGGTTATCACAATCTCCGAAGCGGCTCTCCTCAACGACCCGTGGATGAGTAAAGCTGCTATGTTAGTGATGCCTGGCGGTGCAGACTTGCCCTACTGTGAGGTACTCAACGGCCACGGCAATAGGCGTATTCAGCAGTACGTTCGTGGCGGCGGCAAGTTTTTGGGCATTTGTGCCGGCGGCTATTACGGGGCTGCACGGTGTGAATTTGAGGTTGGCGACTCGGAAATGGAGGTCAGTGGGCCCCGTGAGTTGGCCTTCTTTCCAGGTATTTGTGCTGGTGCTGCCTATAAGGGTTTTGTGTATGACAGTCACCAGGGCGCCCGTGCTGCGTTTTTGGCAGTGAATTCACAAGCTCTTGAGGGTCACGGAGCCCCTGAATCTGCAACTACTTACTATAATGGTGGCGGGATGTTCATGGACGCGTCACGGTATCCTGGAGTCGAGGTTCTTGCTCGATACGACGAAATCACTGATGTGCATGATGATTCTGGTGATAAAGCGGCGGTTATTCACTGTAAAGTGGGCAAGGGAAATGTGGTGCTTTCGGGAGTCCACCCGGAGTACATGCTGTCGTTGGTGAGTCCGACGCTCGATGATTTGCACTTCAATATGATTGCTGCAGACCTTGAGCTAGCAGAAGAGTCCCGCAAACGGTTCCTTGGCGCCTGTCTCAGTAAGGCGGGGCTCAAAGTGAATACCGACCCGAAATCTACCAGGCCGCCGCTGTTAAAGCCAATTTACTTGCTCTCGTACTATGACCAGTGGCGCATCCGCAAGCTTGTGGCGGATCTCGAAGATAACATGGACTTTGTGGGGCCCAACACTTTCGAGGATAACAACGATACTATTGTGCTCCACGACGAGACCGACGGTAGCTATATGGGGGAAGAAGCTGAGGTTGTGATAGGCGAAAAGTCCATTGATGACCTTGCTGCTAGTGAAAAACACATCAAGGTGTTTGCGTCTGGAAAATTGCCTGATTTGACCTTAACCCCCTATTTCGACACCAGGCTCTACTTTACCACGTTAAAAAAGCTCTACGATGATAACGGTGTAATTGCCAGTAACCGCGCTTTCGGCAGCTTGCTTATGTATGGCGAGGTGGTGATGTCCACAAACACGCTTCTTGACGCCAACCCCAACTTTCTCAAATACCTCCCTACAGGTCTCACATTCACGGCCACCACCCAGTTGGCGGGCCGCGGTAGAGGCAGTAATGTTTGGGTCAGTCCCAAAGGTGTTTTGGCCACTTCAGTGGTGTACCGTGTACTGCCCGATGCACAAAAAACCGCATACATCATCACACTCCAGTACATCTGTGCACTAGCCGTTATTGAGCTGATTCTTGGGTATGGCAGTACCCGCCTGGGCCAAGGTATTGGGTATGAGGACATGCCAGTGCGGCTCAAATGGCCCAACGATATGCTTGCGTTGAAACCCGAGTACTTCTCCCAGCTTTCCGACAAGGACAACACCAGCTCGACGGTTGAGGGCGACGACCAGAAATGGGCAAAAATTCTGGGCGGACTCGTCAACTCGCAGTTTCTCAACGGCCAGTTTTACTTGGTTTGGGGCGGCGGTCTCAACGTACTGAATGAAGCTCCCACCATATCGCTCAATTCTGTGCTTGACAAACTCAACAACATTCGTGCACTCAAGGGATTAGGCCCGCTTGCGACCTTCAAAGACGAGACGCTTTTGGCCAAGATAATCTTCAACATGGGGCAGTTTCACAGTGTATTCCAGAACTGCGGGTTGCAACCGTTTTTGAGTCTCTATTATAAGCGTTGGTTCCACCTGGACCAGAAAATCACACTCGACGCCGATGGGAACGGCCATACCAGACTGTGTGTGATCAAAGGGATCACCAGTGAAAATGGTCTTTTGGTTGTGAATGATGTGCAGACCGGGGAAACGTTGGAGTTGCAGCCGGACGGAAACTCTTTCAACTTTTTCGAGGGTCTAATGTATAAGAAGCGGTAGTTTGTGGGTGTGGGTTTCTGAGATCACTGGAACCTTGCTAGTGGTTTATGGGGTTGATGAGGATGTTCAATCAATAATAGTGAAGGTTCGGTCCACAGAAATGTTAGAACTTCTTAGTCTAAATTAATAGTGGTTATAATGGATCATGGTCTCTAATTTCAATCCACGAAAGTCTCGCATCGCTTGTTTCAAGGGGATCCCAGAAAAATAACAACAATATGACACCTTAACATAGGAAGGTTTTCAGCTGTAGACTGGCCAATTACTTATTACGTCTTTTCAGTTTAGGTATCTGGGTGTCGGTACTGTTATTCTCTATCTAAATAAAGTAAAGTATTTTTCTTCTCGTCTAAGAACTATCATTATATTTGCAAATGTAGGATATGGCATCAACACATTTGGCCACTCGTTTGTGAGCCACTAACAAATGAAAATCAGTCACTTCAGTGAAAGTGAGCAATTGTATTGGTGTATCGGCTAGTGTGTTAAATAGCTGTTAGTCCCAGTTAATAATACCGACTCTCAGAAATCTCTGCTTTTAGTGCCGCATTTGAGGAACTGACTAAAGTAAGTAGTTCTGGGAATCTTCCCTTTACCATTGGCAGTAAAGTGAAGCTTTAGTGAATGCATCCCCATATATAATAGGTGTTATTGTGTAAAGTTGCCCTCGTCATCTTCACTTCTTTCGACAACAGAACGTGCAGACTATCACTCCTTCGCTTATTCCTTACCTTTATTTGCTTTCAACCCCCGAAAAGAGATACTTCAAAGCACTTATGAAAAGAAACTGGTACGTTTGAGATTTAAATTTGTGTTTGAAACCTAATTTTCCAACCTTTCCAGAAAAATATCAGTGTGCGTGCCTAAAGCTGTCATTATTCTTTTCTGGAATTTATGAAAATCGAGATTAGCAAGCTTGCATGAAGAGATAAAGCTTAATGAGTACGTCTTTTAATTCACGACCAGCTGAAATTTTAAGCGAGATATTTGAAATCTTTGGACACATGAATAAATATACTCGTGCGAATGAGTCTGTGCGTAAAAATGGAACATATCTTGTTTGCCAGCGTTGGGCGCGCTGTATCAATTAAAAACCTTGTTAATAACACTCGCTGATTTTTTATTAATTTATAAATTTTATAAAAAAAAAAAGATAACACCAAGTCTATTTTTTCCATCAACTTCTAATGAATAACAATATAGTTTTATTGAAAGTGATATCAATATAGGATTCTAAGATGGTCGTGTCTGACGCCCACAGTCAGTTTCTAGCGCTGACTTCCCTTGTTGTTCGAAAACAAGACTATATTTCTGGAGAGCTTCTGAGGGTAAAAATTAATAAACTAAAAAGAGGAAGATATTTCGACAACTAAAATTCGGCCAAAAGAGATGCTAAATCTATCAAACATTCACTATTAGTACAGCCAATATGGAATTCTGAAGCGTTTTCATTATTGTCGTGCGATAATTTTTGAGACTCAAAATAGACAAATAGTTTTTGATCGATTTTTTTAATGGTTTTTTGTGATAGTTTTAGTAATTTTTGATGGATTTTGTGATAGATCTAATAATTTGCGGTAGATTTTTGTGATAGATTTAATTGTTTTTGAGGCTCACCGTGACTTGAATCATTATTTATAAATTTGGCATGACTAGAATTCGCGAAATCACCAACACTCAATAAAGCAAGCCTAACAATTCTTCGACTACTAAAATCTCCTACATGTTCATAATTCACACTGTTATTTGCGATAACCGCTTACTCAACGCAACAACTTCTGACATAATACACATATACTCCTGGACCATCATGGAAAAGAACCACCAGGTTTTGACTGTTTCCTTTGACAATTCTGCGTCCCTTTTCTCAAAGCCCTCAAAGCTGACTACCTGTAGTAAATTTAAAACTTTTAGTATAACTGTGGTGTGGAGCTTCATAGGATACTTCAGAATTATGGCATCTGTCGTTACAATATCATGAAAGATTTCCATTGCCAACCTAAACACCTGGTAGGCGATATCCAGTGGCGCTTTTTCTGTGTCTTTAGTCTTTAAGCAGACTGGCAATTTTAATATAGCATCTTTTGCGCTTTCCAAAACCCTTTTGAAAGATTTTAAGGAGTCATGGATAGCAGAGATGGTTTCTTGTGGGCCCGTTGATATTCCTCCAGTACTGGGCTTTATACTATACGCATTCATCGCCCAGATAATTGAGGTGGTGTATATTTCCTCCAATTGCAGGTTTAAACTGGAACTCTTGGATGTGACTTCTTCTGCTTGTTCAACATCTTTAACCATTTCTTTCAAAACGCTTTTTATACAGGGAAGTTCCATTTTAGTCAGGGCCATTTCATTGAGAGCCACCATTTTTTCCAAAACACCCGAGAAAATCTTGATGGTGACTTCATCAATAGTTGCAAAATTCAGACTCTCGCACTTGAGCCTTTTTAGAAACCCCCTTAGAGAGTCTCGAAGGTGGGATTTGAAAACAGCAGGGATTTCTTGGTCGGACGAAATAATGGCAGGAAACACCAATATAAGAACCACAAGGTGTAAATGCATGTGTGCTATTTTCGGTGCGGAAGTGCCTATTAGAACATGAATAAATTCCATTAAGGTCACGGCAAGACTTTCATCATTATTTCCAGAAAACACACCTGCATTAAATGTCAGTATGAAAGGATTCAAGTCGACATTATACACTTTCAAAGCATTAAGCGAATTCTCCATATTATCGTTTGACCACTTGGAGTGTTTTGGTACTGTGTGTTTTTCTTCCGTCCACACCCTAGGTGCACAATTAGACTCCGGGTATGTGTCTGATGAGTCGGCGTGGCTGTAAAAAGGTTTCTTTGGGGCGGGTAATTGATGTGAAAAGGTGGTTTTGGACTCTAAAATATGAGCATTATTCTGTGTAGGGCGGTTTTCTTGTGGGTGTTGGAATTTCTCGGTATTTGGGTCACCGGGTCTATTAAAATACTCTTCAAGCTGTATCATTTCGAGCTCCGCCAACTCTAAGGTCTCTTTATCGACGGTTTTTCTGTTCCAGGTGATGTTCACATAGTGGACCTTGGATTTGCCGCGGCCTCCCAACTTCTTTAACTTCAAGTCAGTAAAAACCAAATTGGCTAGTTTTCCCACATGGGAGTGATGCAAGATTATGTTGTTGAAAACGGAACTTTTGGGGTATTTGCGCATAAGATTCTGGCAAATGATGTAATACACTTTGTAGAGAGAGAGACGTGGGACTGTGGGCTTTCTTGGGGATATCTTTTCCACCTTTATAAGTGACGAATAAATGATTTTAATGGCCAAAGCGTTTCGGATTACTTCGTGGAATTTGACCAAACTGAGCAGTGGGTTTTGGATACTGTTTTTGGGGAAGTGGAAATTGACAGATTCTGGGAATTTGACCGTCTGAAGGAGGAGATGGCAGAACATGAGTTCTTTTAGTTTAGTTTCCGAGGAATCGGTTGTGGGAATCTCAATAATTTGAGAAGCGGCCGTGGCCAATTTTGATGTGGTTACGTTGAGAATCAAGTCGTAAAACTCTTCCATCGATACGTGCTGGTGATATTTTTTCAAGCATTTGACTAGGAATTGTGGAATACTACGGCCATTCACGACATTGAGCAAAGGGACGTATTTTGAAAACGCTTCTTTTGAATCCTGGAATATTTTATACTCGAGAGGCGACAATTCATGGCTTTTCATTTCTTGAGTTTTAGTTTTTGATGTAGTTTGATGTGTGGGAATATATTTGGGTTGGTTAAGGTTTTGAGGATTTGAAAGATGTTGGTTAAGGTTTTGAGGATTTGAAAGATATATTAGTGATTCTGGAAAACTCAGCTCTGCAACGGGCGGTTTTGGTTTCTTTCTTGGTGAAAGGGTCTGCGGTGAAACATTTGGAGAAAATGAATTGGTTTTGGCAGTGGTGTGTGGTAGATTCTCTGGATGTAGATTCAAGTCTTTTTGCTCAGTAGATAAAAACTCAGAGAGTTCCTTGGATGCCACAGGACTCAATTCACCGGCGGGGGTGTTGTTTTCCATGGCCGAAAATATCTCCAAAAGGTCGGTGGTGGTTAAACCATCCCAATTGTCGAACATTAGTGAACTGTTTTCTGGATGACTGAGTATTCTGTTTGCAACATTTGATACCGGATCTAAATACAGTTCGGTATGAGTATCGAGCTTTTCCGTGGCGACAAGAACCTTTTCCAGTTCCATTTCACATCCAGTATTATTTTGTTTATCTAGTAGGTGATGCTGTTGGGTGAAGGAGTGGATTTTCGTGGTATTTCTACCGGTGGCTAAGGACAGATGCACCAGGCTATCTTTATTGGAATCAGAATGAATCTGAGAAAGCTCTGGGTGCTGTTTATTTTGAGACGGGTCATGGTTGCACATTCTATCAATAACTGGGGATTACAGAAAAAGCCTGCTTAAAGATTTTAGTGGTATAGTTTGAAGTAGTCAGTCTAGTTGGCTCTTGCCAGATGCCTATTTTTGGACTTGTTGTTTTCGCCGGCACTTCTCGGATAAACTCGGCAAAACTCGCTTCGCGATCCCCAGTATATCCGAAGTCATTGAAGAGCCACAAGAACAAATACGAAGTGTTTTTTTTTTACGATCAATGCGAGTTTTCTTTGGTCGAAGGTGTAACAAAAATGTGAGCAAAGTTCATGGACATACAGAAAATATACCCAAACATTACAATGGCAAACCTCTTGCCCCGTGACTTCTGCAATTGATTATTTCTAATATATCTTTAGTTTAAACAAGAGCAAAAAATTGAAAACCCCTTAGGAAAAGGTTGCCTATTTTTAGATGACGATTTCATGGTTACTTTCAAGTCGCGTTGTTGTTGGGACGTTAATTGGTACATGAAGCCTCAACAGTGTGATTCCATGCAGTATGCCTGTATGGAGGGTGTTACGCCGAGAGACATTCAAATCTCAAATCAACAAAAAAAAAAAACAGAATCAAATATCAACTCCCATGCAGTGCATTTGGCCAGCAAGTGTAAATACATCAACGTATATTCAAAAACTGTTTTTTTGATGATCAAATAGTTCGATCATAGAGGCCGCCAGATTAATCATGTATCTTAATAATCTTTTAATCAGTAATTCAGCATAAAACTTTGTTCCAAACATTCTGCACATTTGGCATCGAAATTGCAACGATCTATTCTTAGACCAGTACAACGAGATCTTTTGCAAGTGTGGTGTTGGGTATACGCAAGGAGGCGTTCAATGCTTTTTTTTTCTAAAAAAAAAATTCTAAAAAAGGAAGCTGCGTCAATTTTAAAGGAAAAACCTCCTAAACTTCGAGCAAATTCAGCTGCACCCCGATACCAGATCACAGAGGGGCACCCTGATACCAGATCACAGAGGGGGGAATGGTGAAAAGTCTGCACGCAACATCCCAGCCGTGCCTTTGTCCATTCCAGTTGTGGAAAAAATGAAGTTTTCAAAAAAATCAAAAAACTCTACAGAAAAAACAGTCAATGTACTCATTCGTCTTGTGCTATTAGCTTTGTCGGTTTGTGATACAGAAGTATTTCTGTGAAGTTTGACTCTCCAAATTCGGAAAGATCAGATTGCAGAATCTTACCAGCCACGGCTAAACACGAAAAAATTTCGGCATTTCTGTAGGCACTGCGGCTCAACCTTTTTGGAAGACATGATTGGTCGGTCGGAATCAAATCAGAGGCACGTGCGGATTGAGAAGTGCATGATAGCAAACATATTTTATTTCGACCTGCAAGTTCGAGAATTGGGTATATTCGAGAATTGTAGTTATGTGAAAACCGGTAATGCAGTGCTTACCTGTGATCATGTGATTCTGAAAGAAGCAGAGATGCAGTTAAATATTTCCGCCATATTTATGTAGTTGGGCAAGTTGGTGTGAGGAGAACACTTTTGGCTTATGGATGTGAGTGTACGAATTATGAATGCTTATTTTTCTTACTTTCATGCGTCAAAGTTTGGGTTTATTTTTATTTAACGATTTATTTTGAACAGCGTTATTGGTATGGGTGTTTCTTTATGTAATCTAGTAATCCATCACAAAAGCCACAGGTAAGAACATACTAGAGGTTGAAGTTTTGAAAATCTGTTATTCAATCACACAATTTAGTTGCTCCAATTTCATTTTCTTTCTTTTACTGACTAGCTGGTTCTTTTCTTTATTAGAGAAGAAATTTTCCGGTTTATTTAGTCCTTGTTATTTTTAAAGTGGTGTATTATGTTTCGCAGAGCTGTTTGTGACTGCTGCAGAAAAAGGACCAGTCTTCCAAACACCCAAAGACTAAGTCAACTATTTTGATGAAACGTTTTATTCAAGTGTCTTTTCAAGAAGTGACAGTTTGTGGTGAGTAGTTTCCATGAAGCCAGATATCCACTTTTTATGCTGATCATGTACCTTTAGTACCTCTTTTCGGTACCAGAACTAAACCCTTCTGAGAGTATCGCGACCAGTCCCGAATATTTCTAAAGCAGAAGAGACGAGTTAGGGAGATTTACCAAACAGTAATATTTCAATAAAACAAAGGATAACCCCAATTTCGGAGGTGCTAGTAAATTTAACCACCTATGAAATTCATACATTGATAAATCCCCGCTAATTGTTTTCTTGTGGCTACTTTAACCCGAAATAGTTCGTCTTCTAGTTGATACGAATAGGAACCAAATGAAGATATCTTGATTTGGATACTTTCAAAAAGTATGTAGCCACAAAATTCTCCTTCAACCGTTCAAAACATTTACATATATTGGCTAATTAAGTAAGCTTGCTCATGAGACTGTCCAAGCGTCTGGTAGCTAAAACACCCTTTCCGGTATTCTCTGGCCTATTATCACTATAACCAGGATCAGTGTAGGCCTAATTAAGTACGTCGCGACATTTTTCGCAACTAATTTAAGATATATTTTCATATTTTTACTATTTACTGGATAAAATACCCCCTCGGAAAATACCGCAGTAGAAACACATATCCATATTTATCAGGTATATTTCGTACAAAATCGAGACAAATAATGTATCAAACCTCGTCTCAACCAAAGCTAGACGGGTACAAATAAGACGAGTAATACTGATGGACAAAGAATGTTGAAGAATGTCTATCGGCCCTGATACCAGTCAGGTGCAAGAATCAAAAGAAGCGATAGAAATTAAATGTATTTCGCCTCAAGTGCAGTTGACCTGGATGATTTTCTCTTTATTAAATACTCCATATAAACCTCGATTCTGTTTGTGTTTTTGCTAATTGAGGTGAAGGAAAGTTCGAGAACTTCACCAGGTGAGCGTTTACTTAAGCGATACTAGTCAGTTTTGATGAAACGCTAGCTGTTCAGAATTATGGTTTATTTGATGATAGATGGCTAATTATAGGACAGCTTTCACTGTAAACAATCTAATATACATTGCAATGATTTCGGAATAATACGAGTGGGGCTCTGGAATGGGCCTAGCTAGACTCTTTACCACAGTGCTAAGTCAAAATACCTTTTAGCGAAAATTCAATATCAGTTTAGATTTTTACTATACTTTTTATATTTTCACTAAAGTTAGATAGTAATACCCGCACACATATCGAAAATTCTTCTATGTAAAAATGTAGTGGCATTTAGTCGCACTGGCCAACACTGGCCATGGTTTTTGCGGCCCAAATCTACTGACTGCAAAAAACAATACAATGTAAGCAACCAAAGTACAAACGCGGGATATTACCAGCACCTGCATTCCATAAAAGTGATTTTTTTCCATTGTTTGATTCTAACTGGCACACCATCTAAGAATTATACATTGTTCAAAGAGGGCAGGATGTATTCAACAAGGAACTAAAACCGCGTTTGAGGCTGTGTAATGTTGTGCCATATTAGAAAATAAGGAAGTAGGAAATTCACTATTCAGTGAAATCATTCATCTACACGTTTTCCATTTTCCATTTTGCTCTTTCCTCTTTCCTCTTTCCCAAATACTAATACCAAAGAAATCAGAAACTTCTAAAAAACCAATAATTATACAATTACACAATTATACAGTTACCTCCATTTGTCACCAGACCAAAAGACGCGTGCGATTATCTTCGCGTACCATTATGTTCGCGTGAAACCTCCGTCACGTGACACGGCCAGTGATAAATTCCACTTCCCATTATCTCTACCTCGACTCAAGACCTACAAAAAGACCACCAAAAAGCCCAAAAAAACCAGGAAACCACCTCTAATGCCGGAATTCTACGTCTCATCCCCCGGAAAAGTCATTTTGTTCGGCGAACACTCTGCTGTGTATGGAAAACCCGCCATTGCCGCAGCACTCTCTCTCAGAGCCTATCTCTTGGTCCAGCCCAGCCAAAACCCCGACGAAATCGTGCTTGAATTCCCCGATATCGGGCTTGTGCACAAATGGAACACAGCAGAACTCCCCTGGGAAAAGCTTGCCCCCGTTTTTCCCAGAAAAAAAGGACCCCTGGCCGACTTGCCGCTGGTCACAGAAGAATTGGTGCCTGAAATCTTGGACCTCGCTGCTGATCTCCTTGGAGACTGTTCTCTGGACCTCCACTACACCGCGTGCCGGTGTTTTTTGTATTTGTACTTCAACTTGTGTGGCCCACAAATCTCAGGCCACCATTTCTGCATTCGTCTGACGTTACCCATCGGTGCAGGGCTTGGATCGTCTGCCTCCACTGCCGTCTGTTTGGCAGCTGCCTTGGCCGCACTTGGAGGACACGTAGATGACCCCAAACTCGGTTTAAACGAACATGTAGTTCGCAAAGACACGCCAGCCGCCGACTTCATCGACGAGTGGTCATTCATGGGCGAAAAGTGCTTCCATGGAAACCCTTCCGGCATAGATAATGCCGTAGCTACTCATGGAGGAGCCGTAATGTACCAAAGAATGTCGGACCCAAGCACGCCGTCGGTGCGGACCGCCATCCGCAACTTTGCCGCCTTGAAGCTTCTTCTCATCAACACAAAAGTGCCTCGTAGTACCGCAGACTTGGTGGGAAATGTGGCGCGACTTAACTCTAAACATTCCAAGGTCACTGCTGCCATTTTGGACGCCATGAGTCACGTGGCAACCGATGCCTACCATCTCATGATGTTGCCCGAGGTCGATAAGACCAGTCTACGTGAACTCGTGGACATTAACCATGGTCTTTTAGTGGCTCTTGGCGTGTCCCACCCCAGTCTTGAGGAAGTGCGTATAATCACGGAAAAACACAAACTTGGCGCCACTAAACTCACCGGAGCAGGCGGTGGCGGGTGTGCCATCACGATTTTGAATGATAATGCAACCGAAAATGACGTTGAGTGCATATCTGCGGAGCTTGAAGAAAAGGGGTTCGAGACATTCCAGGCCACGCTTGGAGGAAAGGGCGTGGGTATGTTGAGAGCAGACAATTGGGAGGAAAAGTCGATTTTCAGTTCGGAAAAACTTGCTGCGCTTGCGTCCAGAGACCATATCGAGGAACTCATTGGGCCATCGAATGTTGACGGTTGGAGATTCTGGTGATGGTGGTGTTACAATGGTAGCGCAGCGATATTGAAGCGATACAATATCAAAAACTAATCAAACTTCTACTTACCCCTGCTGGGGAATAATACTTAATCACTGTGTATATTCGCTTTATACTAATCAGTCGCTGTACTAATCAGTCGCTTTATACTAATCAGTCAATTTATACTAATCAGTCGTTTTATACTAATCAGTCACTTTATACTAATCAGTCTCTTTATACTAATTATTCACTTTATACTAATCAGTCACTTTATACTAATCAGTCAATTCATACGAATCAGTCGTTTTATACTAATCGGTCGCTTTATACTAATCAGTCACTTTATACTAATCAGTCGCTTTATACTAATTATTCACTTTATACTAATCAGTCGCTGTACTAATCAGTCACTTTATACTAATCAGTCACTTTATACTAATCAGTCACTTTATACTAATCAGTCACTTTATACTAATCAGTCACTTTATACTAATCAGTCACTTTATACTAATCAGTCACTTTATACTAATCAGTCGATGTATACATTTGCTGAAAGGATAACAGTATTGTTATATGACTAGGTGTGAAACTGTATCAGTAACATCATATCATATGCATACTACTATATTGGCATAAAACGATACAAGTATAGGACCCACGTGTATTTGCGTCAACACTCCATTGAGAATAGTCAGCCCACTATGTGCACCAGACAAAACCGGATGTTTTAATAAACATCATTATTGAATTTGAGCCAAAGTTAAGCTATATAGTCACTGAAAACCCTTACATATGTGTGGTGTTTTTCAATAGAAAAACCGTTGATTCTGTGACTGCTTTCAATAATTTGGTAGAAGTCATCGAAAGTGTGTAAGTATTTTTCTTTTTTGTTGTATGAATTTCCAGATATATGCCCATTTTTCCGATCTATAAAGTGGTAAGAAATATACTGCTTACACGAAAGTCTATGATCAAGTACTTTTTAATTTCCCAAATTTCTCCCAAATTTCTTGTGGGTGTACTTACCACGGAATTAACAGAATAATGATAAATGCACAAACGCAATACAAGTATAAAATCGCGTGCAAATAATTCATGCAGCTTAGGTGATGTTACTGTAACACAAGATGATGGTTTCCGTTTGGGCAGAGGTCTTCAAGAGAAGCCACTTCAAATGGGGACACCAATAATGACCCCTGAACCAGTGTTGCTCGCGCGTTCTTAATAATAACGAAGTGAATAATTTTTGCACTCCTTTGAGTAATGTACCTTTTTGCCTTTGTGTCTTTTCTTAGACGCTTGTGTTTTCTTTCGGGCTTCTACTTTTTGATTAGCATTCCTAACGTAGTCGGTGATCTTCTTTTCCTTCAGTTTTCTACAATATTCATTGACTTATCTGTCTGTTCAATTGCACTGGTTTAAATCTAGTAATTAGTAACGCGCGGCCAGCACTGCCCTGAACTGTGGTTATCATATGCTGATTATATATACCGATATTCATAATTGAGAAATACTGGTCACTGTTCCAGTTACTTTAAAAAACACTTGAAAAGATTTCAGCTAAGTTGGTGGATTAAATAAAGAAAAACTTTCTTAATGAAAACTCTAAAGGTACCCGGAATATATACAGAAACCATCAGAGTTTGAGACCAGAACATTTATGTATATGAAAAATGACGTGCCAGGTTGTAAATATCACTCTTATCGAATAGTTGGCTCGACCTTTTCGGTCCTGTGAAAAAAAAAATACGACTCTATCAATTGTGAGGTTTAGTCTAGCATCAAAAAAGTAAAAAAAAAAAAGATTACAGCACCGCAATTTCGCATATGGTCTCCCACTACACTACTCAG
>JAJMIV010000364.1:0-13852 GCA_030563445.1 Metschnikowia gruessii
TGGTGCGGCCCAACAAAATCCCAGTAAAAGGAGTTCACAACAAGTTCACAACAAGACATCAAAAAAATGTGTCATAAATTATTTACTTAAAACACAGTCACAGATTGGGCTCAGGACTCTCACCGAATAATATTCCTTGTCCCTCCTCTACTATTTGACTGAACTGATGTCTCAGGCCGCACTCTTGGGTCTTAGGCTTCGGCCCACGTTGGCAAATACCAGTCAACTCTCCAGCTTAACCAGCACCATAATTAATATGTGGATAATTCAGACACACCGTATGATAATTAATAAATTTTGATTTCACAAAAACAATAATATCAACAAATCTCTCGAAACACTCCATCCTTAAAACACTTTGGTGTCCATCTTATTCGCCTAATTTATGGCCGTTTTGAAGCCACGCGTCTGCCAGGTGGCACATACATTGTACAGTATAATCAATACTGCCCATGTGGCCCGTCAACGTGTATAAAAACATGAACTATAATTCGTTATACCACTGAAAACATAATACAGCCAATTTATTCTGTTTCCGGCATATGCCACAAACACAAAGTCTATCTTCAGAAAAGTATCCCAAATAATATCATGCCCATTCAGATATTCAGACATATTGAGACATGCCCGTTCACATGCAGAATTCGTGGTGTAACCGAACAGAAGCCGTTGGCCAGTGGGCCGGGCCGCACTACACCTTCATGCACGTAACCGTGGCCCCAGTCTGTCAAGTTTTTTTTTTTTCTTGTCTTAGGCACCAAATATCCGAGACACACCTTCTTCTCAGCAAAAGTATATACATAACCATTTTCCCACAAACGTGTTTCATCACGCCTGAGAAATAAAAAATAGGAACCTCCTTCATAACAGTTTAGATAACGGAGAATCGTTCTTTTCTACACTGCTAAATTCCACTACCCAAACAGTCCTAAACAGTCCCAACACGTGATCAAGTGTTCCGGGCCGCATTCTCGTGGACTTTTCATCACCTCAATTCCAGTGGTGGACTTTCAGTTGCACATACAAAATTGGGACTGGTTCTCATACAATTCTTCGCCTTTCCTGTTTTAGTGAAGAGTACAAAGGACATTTTACACTGACTGTGTATTCATAGTTTATACCCGTGTTGCAAAATCCCGTCTCAGTGGCAGGATTAATAATACCCAACCCATAGGTTATATTCTAGCCTGATCATCCGCATCTTACGTTCTATTACTTCATTCAGTGGCGACCTTTTGCGGCAAATCCTTCTACTTTGAATTCCTCTTACTTTATTAAAAAGCTTACAGGATTGTTTTATAATTTCCTGCTGTTTGTTGTCCTTATAGCAGATCCACCTATCGCAGAGGAAATATAGTGGAAACACCACAATACCACCACAAACCCAACAGAAACATTCTTTTAAAAACAAACCCACAAACACAACACATCCACAAACACAACACATCCACAAACACAACACATCCACAAACACAACACATCCACAAACACAACACATCCACAAACACAACACATCCACAAACACAACACATCCACAAACACAAACACAAAAAAATCCACCCAATGTCACATCAAACTAATTTTCCCGAGGCAGAGTCGCCCCATCATGTGGATTCAGGCGCTTTTGATTCAAAGGTCGCGTGTCTAGATACCGTGATTGCACTCTATGACTTTCCGGGCATACAGCCCTCACATTTACCCTTGGAATTGGGCGACACCATATACGTGCTCTCGAAAAGCGAGTCCGGTTGGTGGGACGGTGTCATGCTCAACCAAATTGGCGACGTTTGTAGGGGCTGGTTCCCATCTAACTACGTTCGGTCTGTCAACTACGTGCAGCCTGTTTTGAACAAACTTCAGTCAAATAAGGAGATCGACTCCATCACTGCGGCCAACACGGCGGCTAATGTGCTCATTCCGCTGTTCACCAGTTTGCTCCAGAAAAACCTTGGCGACTCCGGACGTGATCTGACCTCCAACACTCGTAAAAACTCTGTTGTGTCGTTTGCGCTGTCAGACGCCAGTAGCGAGACAAAACCCAAGAAAGACCCTAATCTGGCGGGTGACACAAACGCCCCTAATGAACAGAAACCGTTTAGTGACCAAAAAACCGTCAGTGACCAGAAATTGACCAGTGACCAGAAATGGGCCGGTGACCAAAAGATCCCCATGGAAAACTTCTTGGGCTCCCCAACAAACCATCACCAGTCTTCATTTGCTTCGACTCTTTCTTTTAGCGGAGGGTCTATGGGAATGTCAGTAAGCTCAGGCCCTGGGTCCTTTTCGCATGTCCTAGTGCCACCGGAACAGGCAGAGAAGATCACGTTCACGTCACTCGAAGACGCCGAGGAAATGGTTGCACAATACAAAGAATTCGACGGCAAAAACGCACTTTGGATCCCTCACATGACCGATAGTGGCGAAATCGTCTACTACTGCGAAGATCTCGATATTTACTGTGCCACGCTCCCTTTGACGCCCATGGTGCCGGAAATAGATTATGAGGGCATTTCCATACGCGTACCTTCCAAAGAAGCTGCCGAAGACATCTCGGTGGTGCTTAAACTGTATCCTAGCGATTTCTGCGGCTCTTTGGAAGCGGTCAATATAGAGACAGACTCACGGTCGTCGTCTATTGCCAAATCTTTTGATGCTTCAGCAAAACGTGACTCCAGTGCGTCCACTGTGTCCCAAAACAGTGCCTCCTCGTACCACAACTTCACCCAGCCGTTCTTCGTAACGCCGGGACTTTTCTATAAACATTTTGGAGACATTTCCAGTTGGACCGAGTTGCGGGACCAGCTGAACTACCTTCTTGACTTGACATGGAAGGCGCTTGAAAACTCAAACAAGCAGCTTTTCACCATGCACTTATCGGAAATGACCAAAATCGTGTCGATCATCATGAGTGCTGCACGTTTAACCCAGGGTGACTTTGTTGAGACAACGCTTGAGAAATCCATCAGACACAGGCTCAGACGCGTCTCCGAGTCTTTTGCTCAGATGTACATCAACAGTCTCTTGCATTTGAGCATGATGCACTACTCCGACGGCCTGGTTGGCGAAGAATATCTTAACCTTGGGATCCACAACCTTAATAAATCCACCAGCACGGCTCCTCACGAACGTCCCAGCATGTCTTCTCGAGGCTCCGATAGCACATTCATTCAAAGGGGCCCATCTTCGAAAGAAAGCTGTTCGCATTCACATCTGGTGGCAGGGGAAGAGGGTATTGCCTCTTATTTAAGCCAACTCGAAAATGATATTAGTGTGGTGCGGTCAAAGATAAATGGGTTGATTGATATCTTCCTCAAATTGTCAAAAGACAAAAAGGTCCACGCACGCGACTATGACAGCTCGGATTTATCTGAGGAGGAAGGCGAAGACAGATATAATGTGTTACCGCAGATCTACCCGAGATTCATCGCCAATGAGTTTAACGGTGGAAACTGGTGTAATCCATTTTTCACAGGACGCCACAGCTTTCTTAACTTGAGTGGAGATCACTTGAAAAACAAATACCACCTGAAGATCATCATTGACAATAATGCCTATGACCGGGCCAAGTCGCACAGCGATGATATCAAGAAATTCACCAACGAGAGCTTGGAATTCTTAGACCCTGCCAAACAAGAACGCTATTATAACGATGCGTTACGCAATGAGAGAAACGAGCTGGTTCTTAGGGTCATGTATAAGTATCTCCATCATGCAAGCCATTTAGTGGACCTTCTTGAATCTTTTGACTTCACGGTATTCAGCCTTGTGAAAAAGCTTGCCCTGGCAGAAATCGAAGGGGGTATGGCAGACCACCCAACGAGGACCAGAGTCGCTGAAAGCAGTCTCAACTTCGAGTATCCGGTTGTTCTTGAGTTTTTCCAAAACAAGCAGCAGTTCTATGATTCGCTTGCTAAAATCACCATCAACATGCAAGCACTCACGTTAGAAGACCCAGATGCATTTGCTGGAATGAAAGAAGAAGATTTCTCTTACGGCAGAGATGCCATGAGGGATCCACTCGAAAAATCTGCGATGCTTTTAAGCCAAATCTTGCTGAAGCAACTCAACAGTAAGCAAGACGAGCGCATCACCTTTGATCAAGATCTTGCGTTGCATGGAATGTTGAATGACGGTATCATGATTTGCGACAACATCTTGTCATTAATCAAACTCTTGGTGGAAGAAAGAGAGACGATTCTCAACTATGCCACCCGTGTGATGCACGACAATTTCAACGTCGAACTTCTTCTCGTGGAACGTGATAACACTTCGGCGGGTCTCAAAGCCGAGGAGACGGATGGACAGTATTTCGGAGGAGACAAGAAAAATGACGATATTCCTTGGTATTTGGAAGGTGACGAGGAGTATGATTTGCTCCTTGATATGAATGGAAGCATCAAGGGCGGAACCAGAGAAGCTTTGGTTGCACATTTGACCCACCACAACATGCTTGATAATGCTTTCAATACGGTATTCATGGTGTCGTTTGCAACCATAATGCCAATATCGGAGCTTCTTGAATTCTTGATCCAGAGGTTTCAACTCGAGGCACCTGAGGGGCTCAGTTATGAAGAATATCTTGAATGGTCGCGAAAGAAGCAACAAAAGATCAGGCTTAAGGTGTTGAATGTGATGAAGCTCATTGCGGAAAACCATTGGTCGGATTCTTTTAACGTCAGTAGCGTTATGCAGAGGTGGCTCAATTTCTTGAACCAGCCTGAAGTGCAAACGTTTCCAATCACCAAGAAACTTGTTGAGGATATTCAAAAGCGCAGGAATGGAGAGGAAATCTTACCTGTTCAGGATCCATTACAAGTGACGGAAAAGGCACCTGCGCCTCTTATCAAGGGCTTTTCTTTGAGAAAAATGCGCTTGTTGGATATTGAATATGTCGAACTAGCACGGCAGTTGACGTTGAGAGAGTTCAGGCTTTATTGCAGCATCTCCAAGCTCTCTTGTATCTATAAAGTATGGGGTAAACACTCTGGAGTAAACGAGTCGATTGTCAATATCCAGAACTTCATTAAAGCGTCAAATCAATTGACTAACTTCGTTGCTTATCTGATTTTGAGGAAAGACGACCCCCGGAAGAGAGTCAAGGTGATCAGATACTTCGTGCAAGTGGCCGAGTGGTGTCGTCAATACAACAACTTTTCGTCCATGACAGCCATTATTTCCGCGTTGTATTCGTCGCCAATTCACAGATTGAAGAAAACGTGGGCGTTTGTCACCAAGGACACCATGAACCGGTTGCAAAATATGAACAAGCTCATGAATTCAAGTCGTAACTTCAACGAATACAGAGACATGTTGAAGTTCATTGGGTCGGAGCCTTGTGTGCCTTTCTTCGGAGTCTATCTCAGTGATCTTACGTTTGTCTACCACGGAAACCCGGACCATCTTTTGAACCGGACACGCATGGTGAATTTTGCTAAACGTGCCAAGACAGTCGAAATTGTTACGGGCATTGACCGGTTCAAGCAGGTGCCCTACAACTTCCATCTTGTTCCTGATATCCAGACCTTCATAGATCTCTGGTTCGACAAGTGTCCTACCATCAACGAGCAGTACCAGCTTTCTCTCAATATTGAGCCTCGTGAAGATAAAAACAGACAGGTTTCTACTGCGCCAGTATCCAGGTTGCCATTAACAGTTCCAGGACTTCGTTAATCAGGAAAAGAAAAATTTTGAACTGTCAAAAAATTGATTGCCGAATTTTTGAAAATTATTTTTCAACTAAATTAATTACACACATGTTGGGTTTCGCAGCTGCCGTGCAGGATCCGTGGCCACCGTGCGCACCTCCACCTCCACCACTGGCTCGACGCACATAAGACCTCGAAATACGAAGCAGGAAAACACCAGCATCAGGTTCAGACACGCGTCATTCCGTAGTGGGACCATTTTGAAACTGGCGCATCTCGAGCTTGAAGGAAGCACGAAGGTATATTGTCGCTTGTGAAAGAAGAAAACTCCGCGAGTTTCGGAACACCCGGGTATCCATTTACATATATTAACTTCCACGCAATAAACACCGATCTCTAGATCTAGATCCCGTCTGAACATGTTCAACAAGCTCAAATCGTTCTCCGAGGACGTGGCAAAGAGTTTCAATGAAATCCAGCAAGGTGAAGCACCCAGAAAAACTGGAGATCAAATCCAACACTTGAAAAACTCGCATGCCTTACTCAACCAAAACACTCCGTCTGTCAGCGACCTAACTCAGCCCACAGATGAGGAAAACACGCCCAATGGGACCCCAGGATTCCACTCGGTGAATTCTCTGGGCTCGTCGACCCCAGCGTCGAAAATACAGGCTTCTGGGGTCGAAAATGGCAAAAATACCGTCACATCAGAAAATTCAGATATCAGCGGCAAATCCGACAAAGGAGTGCCAAATTCGGATACTGCGCCCGCAGACCCGCTCCGTGACATAAACTTGGACGAATTGCCGGCGCTTGTGAGGTCCAAATTGAAGAAGTTTGTCAAATACGAGGAAAAGTACCCCGTGTTACTAGATGCGTATAAAACAGAAAAGAGAAAGGGCGAACTCATCCGTACGTTCGAAAAAGTGATGAGTGAGGTCACCCCCGTGCTGTCGATTTCCGATGTGGATCTTTTGCTTGACTATCTCAAGGGACTTAGCGAAAAAGCCACGTTGCTGAGTGAAGAATTGCGTAAATCAGTAGCTGAGACATCCAAGCTCACCAGGGAGAAGGAGGCATTAGCTAAGAAACTCACTGATTCGCAGAAGGCGTTGAAATATGCCGAGGAGACCGTGGGTCAGAAATCCCGGCTTGAAGAGGAACTCAGTGTGAGAAATCAGCAGCTACAAGATGCCTTACGTGCTGTTGAAGCAGAAAAGAGTGATCTTGAGAAAGTAAAGAGTGCAGAAGCAAAGCCCGAAGCAGATTTGCCGGAAACCACAAAAGAAGTCACTGTTTCTGATGCTCCTGCCGATTCTGATACATCCTCCAAAATCCAACGTTTAAACGAAGAAATTCAACAGAAAGAGAAGGCATTTGCAGATTTACAGAAGAAACTCGAAGATACCAAAAAACAACTTGAAGGTACCCTCGCTGAAACTAAAGATACAATGCAGAAAAAGCTTGACACTGTGACATCGGATGCCGCCTCTAAAGCTCTGGAATATGAGAAACAGTTGAAAGCTTATGATGCAGATAAGACCAAGCTTTCTGAACTTCGAGAAGAACTTGAAAACGCCAAGAAATCCATCGAGACTTACAAATCTCAATTAGAGGAATCTCAGGCAACAGAGGCTGACCTCAAGGCAAAAATCAGTACCCTCACACAGGATGCTGAAACAACCGCCCAAACCTTGGAAAGCCTGCAAAAAGACACCGATTCATTGCGTGCAGAAACCAAGAGTCTAAGTGAAAAACTCGAGTTGGCCCAGAACGAGACGGAGTCTTTGAAGTCGTCGTTCGAGAAATCTATTGGTGATTTCAAGTCTGCATCCAGTGACATAGAGACGCTTCAAAACCACTTGAAGACTAAATCCGAGGAAATAGAGACGCTTCAAACCCAATTGAAGACTAAATCCGAGGAAATCGAAGCATTGAATGTGAAGCTTTCGACTGCTGAAAAGGATCTTGCCTCCTCCCAGTCGAGAGAATCTTCTGTTCCTGTATCTTCCGGTAAAAAGAAGAAGAATAAGAAGAATACCCAAAAGGTTGACTCCTCAAGGGAGGCCAGTTCTTCCCCAGCCGAGAATGAGGAACTCCTCAAGCAGAAAAATGCCCTCGCAGTGCAACTTGAAGCAGCCGTGGCAGAAAAACAATCCCTTGTGAAAGAAATTGATCAATTGAAACAAGATCTTCACGCCAAGGAAAAACTTGTTACTACCTCGAAATCTGAAGTCGAACAAAAGGAAACTGCACTCACTAAGTTGAAGGGTGAACTCGCCAAGTTGGAGGAACATGTTGCACAGTTGCATTCACAGCACAAGGATACAGAACACTTGCAAAAGGATCTCACGTCCGTAAGAAGAGAGCTTGAGGCCAAAACAGAAGATCTCGAGCACTTGAGAGATCTGCTCAAACTTGTGGGTGACGAGCTCGTCACTGCTAAGGATGACTTGAAGCAAAAGAAACAGCAATGGGACTCTGAGCATGAAGCGTCGGTGGCCGAATTGAAGAAGTCCAAGGCCACACTTGAGAAATCTCTCGAGGATAAAGAAAACAACCACAAACAACTTCTTGCCGAAAAGGAAGCAGCCATCAAAGCATTGGTGAGTGAAAACGAAAAGGTTGTCAAGACCAACGAAACCGAAATCACTCGTTTGAATTCTGAGCTTGAAAAAGTCCAGGCTGCACTCACGGCCACCAAAACTAAGATGGGTGATCTTCAAAAGGCCGTCGCCAAAAAAGACGACGAGCTCACCAAGATAAAGAAAGATAATCAGAATTTGTCTGCAGAAAAGGCCAAGCTCAATGAACGAATTGACGAATTATCCAAGTACAAGAGTGCCGACTCCGCCTTGAAGCTTGAAGTGGCATCCCTCCAAGCGTCCATATCCCATAAGGACGAGCAAATAAAGGACCTCAAGGAAACACTCGACAGAAAGAACAAGGAGCGGGACGAACTCAAGAGCACAATTTCCACCTTGAAGGCAACTAACAGCGATCTCCACGTGACCAACCAAAGATTGACGGAAGAAAAAACCAGATTCATGGAGAAACGCGAGTCTGCCATGGAGCGTGCCAACGCGCTTGCTTCGGAAGTGGCCAATCTTCAGGTCAGTCGTCAAAAGACAGTCACCGAACTCGACGCTTTGAAGCTTAAGCACGAAGCGTTGCAAAAGACACGGGCCAGTGCGTCGGACGAGATCCAGGAGTACAGACAACAATACGAGGAATTGGCCATGAAGTCCAAGGAGGCGCAGAACACCATTGAGGATCTCCAGGACGAGCTCTCGGAAGCAAAGAACTTATTGCAAGAACGTACAAGGGAGTCGTCGACCTTAAGACGAATGCTCTTGGAAGCCGAAGAAGAGCATACCGTAAGGTGCAATGAGCTCAAGAGCGAAATCCGCAGCATGGGCGAAGAACAAGGAGAGATCGAGGCCAACTTCCAATTGCTGATGAAAAAGAGACAGAGAGAAATCGAGGAACTCAAGAATGTGTGTGAGCGATATGTCAGTAAGATCGCCGAGCTTGAGAAAACGTGTGAAGAGGTGCGTCAACGCTACGAGCCCCTCAAGAACTCTAGAGACCACGATTCTTCTGATGTCAGACAGAAACAGAAGTATTTGGAGAGCACTGTGGAGGAGTTGCGTGCATCTCTCCAGGCATCCAGCAAGAAGGTGAAAGACTACGAAAACTTGAACGGGATCCTCAAGAAATTGAATGAGGAGTCCACTTTGAAATTCGAACGTCTTTCAAAGAACTACAAGCACATGACTCATCAGTACAGGCAAATGAAGGAGACCCAGGACCGCAACGGGTCAGCTGCAGCCACGGACCATGAAGAAAAGGTGGACGCGAAAAATTCAGGCGCAAATGTTGCATACCTTAAGAATGTGTTGGTCGGTTTCTTGGAGCACAAGGAACAAAGAGAACAGCTTTTGCCAGTTTTGAAGATGTTGTTCCAGTTTGACTCTGATGACGAGAAGAAGTTGATGCTTGCATTAAGGTAGAGTGCACCCCATGCCCATGGGAATGCTAGTTGAAGAGTGGAAAGAGAAAACGTGGAGAAATGTTGCAAACAGAAAACAGAAGAGTGAACTATTGAGGTGTTGACATGTTCAGATTTTGAGATGTTGAACTATTGAGATGTTGAATTACTGAGATGTTGAAATGTTGAGATGTTGAACTATTGAGATTTTGAAATATTCAGATGTTCAGAAGATGTTGAACCATTCAAATACTGCGATGTTGAAATATTCAAATATTGAACTATTGACATTTTCAGATATTGAAATATTGACATGTTGACATATTCAGATATTGAGATGTTGGGATGTTCAGATATTGAGATGTTGAATTATTGAACTATTGAAGATTGAACTATTGACATGTTATGTTGAAATATTCAAATATTGAGATGTTGAACTATTCAAATATTCACCTATTCAAATATTGAACTACTGAGTTTCCACATTCAAAAGTGTGGGAATTCGATATCTGCAATATATCTCAGCCAACCTCCGCGATGCAGATAACGCCTCGCACCAACCTCATCGTCCAACCATCCTGTGCAGAAAACACCATCTCAAGAATTCAAGGCACTGAAAAATCCCATTAAAACAAAAAATGAACCCATTTGACCAGAAAAAAATCCTGATTTTGCGTGAAATCCTGGGTAATTCCGCTGATGTGCCGGATGCGTCGCCCAAGGGAACCATCGATGTGCTTTGCCTTCCTTTGATCGAAACTATCAATGCCCATCCCGATATGGTGACTACGTCGCTGTGCTCTGGAAGAGTATCTGTATTTCTTGAGGGAAACAAGTCGAAAACCCAAATCGGAGCAAAGGGTAATGAAGGAAGGTGGTTATTTGTGACACATGAGCCCGAGCATTTGCTTGGCTGGCATGAATCCATCGACTTTAAATATGGCTCTACTTCCAGTAGTGATCTCGACAGCAGCAACGACGCCACTCGCTACATTCTTTTCAAATTCGAGCCTTTGATCCTCCATGTGAAATGTCGAGACTCGGCCAGTGCCAACTTGCTCTACTCGACGGCCATGGCGTGTGGGTTCAGAGAATCGGGAATCGGAAGCAATCACATTGTTGGGATCCGGATTCTGATCAAGTTAGACGTTCCCATTGGATATCTTCACGGTGATACCCTTGTTCTGTTGGTGAGTGCAGAATACCTTGATGTGATCACGAGACTCTCGTTGGACCGCTTCAGAGGAAACTTCCGTAAAATGGACCAACTAGATGCGGCCATCAAGGAAATGAAGCCGGTTGAGACAAAGGTGGAGGAGACCAAGGAAGAAAGACGTCTAAGGAAAATCAAGGAAGGCATGGAAAGACGTGACGCCGTCAGAGCAGAGAAAGAGCAGAAGAATAGAGACAAGCTTCTGGCAGAGTCTGGTACGACTGCCTAAACCTTGCAAATGTACATACAGCATCTTGAGTCATAAATAGCAGATATTTCATCAATTGAATTGTCCATCTATAACTGAAATATATTATGAATCACATAATGCTCGTGTAAAAAGAAAAAAAAAATCCGCCTCTTGATCACTTGAGAAAATCAACACGTGTGGGTGATTCCCAGGATCATGCATGGTTGTCATCGGCACCGTCGGAGTCCTGCTGGTGGTCAGCTTGATGGTCAGCTTGATGGTCAGTTTGCTGTTGCTCATTTTGCTGATCCCGAGTCAGGCGGCCCAGACTTCTCTCACTAGATGCTCCCGCGGAGTTGCTACCTCTTGATGTTCTAGCACTCGACCCAAACTCATTCATAAATAAGCTTGAACTTCCGAAAAGACTACGCAAAGGGTCGCCATCGGAGGTTACAGTCTCCACGCCATTTGGAGTTCTTCGGCTTGCGACGCCCGAAGCAAAAATAGAATTCGACCCAGAGGTATCGCTATCTCTCTGTCTTCTGGCCCTTCTGAAGTAATTCTGGATATTATTGATCACAGGAGAGAAAGGCGGGTTTCTGTCTCGTGAGTTCCCAGATCCACGACCCACCTCAAGCGGCGGCGTTGGGGTTTCTCTATTTCTTCTCGCAGACTGGTTGAAAATCACCTGAGTAGCTCTCCGTAACAAAGCAGGTAAGGAACTCGGTTCGTTCTGGCCACTTTCGGATCCTTGCGCATTTTGTTGGGTATCTTGGGAGTTGGCATCGTTAGAATTTTCTTCATTTGGATTCTGTTCGTCGTTGTCCCCACTTTGTTGGGAGCCATCTGGGGATGGATTAAACAAGTCTCTTGAGGAGCCATCTGGTCCTCCAAACCTAATGTAACTTATCGGAGGAACATTGGTACTTCTAGGTGTTGGCTGATCTGGATCAGCCACGGACTGCCGACAAAGCGGGCAACTGGTAGACTCCTTAAGCCACTGAGCTAAACAAGACCGACCAAAAACATGCTTGCAAGGCATTTCTACAGGTGTGTGGTCAAACTCTTCATCGTGGTCACATAAGTAGATTTTCAGTTCCGGCTCTGTGCTACGTGGACCATTTTCTCCGTGTGCGGTCTCGTCTGAATCAGCATCGGTGGACGGTGGGCGATCACGCTCGATCTGAGCAGTTTCCGAAGCGGATTGTTCGGGAGTGGCTGAGCCTGACGGAACATGCAGCGTTGGACTCAACTTTCTTCTCTTTGTAGTGATAAGGTCTTCTACAATAGGAAGCGGAGATCTATCGTACTGCTCGAAACACACGGAGCAGGTCTTGTCGGTAAGATCATCTACGTTCAATGATTTAAACGACCGGAACTTCTCGAGTGTGATTCCAGGCTTTGGCTTGGGCCCGTTGTTGATCAATGCAGAGTATGCCATCCGGGTGGCCAATGAAATAAACAGCGAGATTATATGTGGCTCTCTGTTTGTAGCATTGTTCGGGATGGTCACCACGAGAGAACCCGTACGACCGGGAGCTGGCTCGTTGGCCCCATCCATGAACATATAGTTGACAGTAATCACAATTGCGCCTGGGTTGTCCCCCGGGCTACCTGTCGTGAACACAGTTGCACCATCCACACTGCTCGTATTTACTGTGGCATCAGTTGCACCAGAATCTGCCGAGCCCTGTGCACCCTCTGTATTCAGGTTAGAGTTTGAGTTCAGGTCCTGGTTCGGCGTTGTACGTGAAGGCTGATTGTTGGATCTGTGTCCCAAAACGGTGTCGAGAATTTCATCAAAGATACTCATGCTGTTTGGTGACCCCAGCGGCTGATGGTCGTTCGAAGTATCCGTATTGGGTTCACGGAGGGTATCTTGTTCTGACCCACGGCTCTCGCTTCGTGGCGGTTGCTCTGGTCGGTGTGCGTGAAGAAAACTATGAAGCCGTTCGGTGAACAGTTCACGCATGTTCTCGAACGAGGCACCCGGCTCATTCGGGAACGTGAATGTGCGGGAGTCATCCGGTCCTGCTGCCCAAGCTGCTTCCATTTCATCACGAAAAGGGCGTTCCCTACGTTCCTGTGGAGTGTCCGCCTCGTTTCTAGAGTTTGGCCGTTCCTGTTGGACCTCGTTGGTGGATTGCGCATTAGTCAGCCTCGAGCCCTCTATTTGTTCATTTTCGGAGGGCGTTCCATCCGCGGGAGCGGCCGTTCTAACATTTGGTGTCAATGAAGAGCTGTTTCCTTGTGCATCTGTGTCATTTTCATGTTCGGGGACTGGCCGTGGCGGCAGCATTCTGTGGTATTAATGGTATCGGTAGGAGTAATATTGGTGGTGATAATAGTAGTTATTGGACTTTGGCAACAGGGAGGCCTCCGAATTCTACCAGTGGATTTGTTTCCCAAACAACTACTTTGGTTAGTATTTGCAGCACGTTTATACTCGACCTTCAAAAAGATGGTATGCTGACAGATACAAAAATGGAAAAAAAAAATTGGAAATCTCTTGTGTGACCGGGTGCGAGTCCAGATCGAAAATCAAAGTGAGCTGTTTGCGTGCACTGTGGATTGGTCTCACGAGGGTTATGGATTTTGGCGAGCTCGCGGTGAATGTGGTGAATAGACCCAAAATCGGGGCCCCGGATTCGGTATGCGTTGGCGGGTGCGGGCGCAAGTGAGCATTATTCAAAACTTAGCAATCATGGGGCCGGATGCCCGGGGTGAGGGTGGCAGGTGCCCAGGGGCAGGTGCCCAGGCAGAACTGGCGGTTAATGACGTCAGGCCAAGATTCTATAGGGCCGGGCCGGGCC
>JAJMIV010000365.1:0-13850 GCA_030563445.1 Metschnikowia gruessii
TAACCTCGTAAAAATTATTACGATTTACGAAAAATTACGCGAGCGCGCAACACTGATTCCAAGCCTGGTAGCCGATGTTCTCCACATAAAACGGCTAGTGCCGCATCTTGCCGGCGCAAACACCATGCCGAACCACTAAGTAAAAAAAAACTAAACAGGAAAAAAAAATACTCCACACTAGAAGTAGTTCAGCCAGGAAAGGCAAACTTATATACGCTCAAATTTAAAACCCGCTTTCCATTTGAATAAATCGAACCACTGTTTTTCACCCAAAAAGTCTAAAAGTGGCATTAAGCAAATTAAGGACCCTTTCAACTCGGAAAGCCTCATTCCATTTAGGCCACTAGTATCACGCATCACGGGCCAGCATGTCTACTAATTCACCCGAAGATGTGGGCCTGGATTTCAGATCTAATACCGAAAACAGCTACGAAGGAAAATTGGCAAGATCTAGAAGACCCAAGGCTTGCAAACAGTGTCATGCCCTAAAAGTCAGATGTATACCTGTGGATGAAAACGATCCATTATCGCCGTGCGTGCGGTGCATCAACTCCAAGCGAGTTTGTGAATTTGACACACTCGAACCAAAGAAAAAGAAAAAGAAGATGGCTCCGAGGCCGGAAAAGGATGTTATTGCAGACCTCAAGCACCAGATATCCGCTCTTCAGTCCGAGGTTAAGCACTTGCGTCTGAGACCAGCCTCGGAGCAAACCGACTTGAAAAGTCTTGGAAACGGCCATCTGAAGAATAACACCCCATTGAATTCGCTGGAATCTTCGTCGCCGCCGTTTATGACAAAGACAGACCTTGAGAAAGAGCTTGGTCTTTTGAGTGGAAACAATTTGTCCTTGAGAGAAATATCAGACGAAATCAAGGCATTTGCCCATTTACGTGACCAGACTCTCCGGAACGATGCACCAACTGATGTCATCTCCCTCGGCCTCATCGATATCGATTCTGCAAAACTTCGGCTTGAATATTACCGTTCAATATTGTATCCCTCGCACTCTTATGTGAAGATTCCTGACGAAGTTACCGTTGAGGATATGATGAAATCAGAACCATTTTTGCTCAATGCTGTGATGGCCGTTACATCTACGGTGCGCAGAAACGATTCTGACTTTCTGCAATCTCTAGCAATAGAAAAGCATGCCATGGACTCGGTGACAAGGGAAATTCTAGTAATGGGCTCCAAATCGGTGCAATTGATCAAGTGCCTCATTCTATTGTCGGTTTGGTACAATACGCCTGAGTTCTTCAAAGCCAGAAGATACCACATTTTGAACCAAATGGCGGTTACTTTACTCTATGACTTGGGTATAGTCACTCGACAATCATTCACTTACTCTGGTGAATCAAAGACTATGAAAAAGTCCGAGGGTCTGTCGGGTGAATTGGAATACCGCATCTTAATCCTTACCCTTTATTGCTCCACGGTTGGCTTTTGCTTGATCCTCAGAAGAGCAATATATGTGAAGTGGACGACTTATGTGGAGGAATGCTGCTCCATCTTAGAAAACAAACTGGAGGAATGTTACAAAAATGTGGCCCTATTTCTGAGGTTAACACGGGAGCTAGAAAAGGTACATCATATTGTTCATTCGCCTGAATGTTTCTCCGCGAACCCAAGGATTTCTACCTACACTTTGACGGAATTTAACACCAGATTGGCGGTTATCGGAAACAAATTGTCCAAGGATAATCATATTTTGTTGGCCTATTACTACTCAATCGAAGCATATCTTTATCAGCCTCTGTCAGAAGACTTACAAGTCAGATCCGTGGGACTAAACTGTACGGAAGAGCTTACAACCCGAACCTTAAACACCATATCACAGTGCACATCTTCGTGTTTGAAGGCAATGGATGAATTCAATAAATTGAACGATGAGCAAATAGCAGGACTTCCTTTGTTTCATTTTACTAGAATCATCTATACTGCGGGAATACTCATGAGACTACGTTACTTTATCTTATCCTTGCCCTCCAATATTGAGAAGGATTTGGTTCCTAGATACGCAATTATTTCAGTACTGAATTTGCATCAACGGATCAATTTGATATCTGATGCATATCCCACAAACTTTCTCATGAAGAAAATGAAGCTTGTCCTTCGGCTATTCGTGCAAACATATGTGACTCAGGTAAACGAACTCATCTCGAAAAACAATGACGGGTCTCTCAACATGATACTGACACAAGTATCCAAAAATGAATACAAAAACATGAACAAGTTAGCTTTTTCGCTCATCAACTCGTCCTTTGGGAGTCAAATGGGACCCAAATCTCCACCGGGCTTACATCTTGATTTATTATCATATGCTGCAACGGAGCACCAAAAATCAAACGGTATTCTGACCGATACTAAAGAAGACGATACTGCAAAAGAACAGCACCTACTTGATAGGAGTTCATTGCCGATAGAAACATCACGAGCTCTGGAAAGTGCGCCGGGGATTACATCAACAAATCCGCCTCCCGAAACCACTTTTTTGCCGGAAAATAGATACAATGCGCCAGAAAGAATGTTTGACCCAATGTCTGTGCAACCCTCGGGACAATATAATAATGGTGGGTTTTCAATGGCGCAACCACAGTCGAACCATCAACTGCTGGGATCTATCAACCACACTGAGGTTTCACCTATTCACGTTAATGCCGACACTGACGATGCCAAAGAAGAAAATAAGGATGTTTATGAATTCGATGACGAGTTTTGGTCAAACTTGTTGACTACGGACGCGGATAAATACTTCTTTGCACAAGATGTGCCTAATGGAACCGGAAACGTCCTTTACAATATATTTAATTGAGTTTCACAAGGCTTTGATGAGAAACGAATCCCCTTTCCTTTTTTCGTGTGAACTTTATTAATCCCCCAAATGAATGTGGCGATCCGTTCCGTGACCTTCTTGCCTTTCTCAGAGAGACCAGCAAGTCATATAACGCATTCTATTTCTTTCCCTTCGAAAAATAAACGATTATAATATAATTTAATAAATAGTTCAAGAAAACGGATTGACTGTAATCATGATTCACTACATATATAATCTTGTAAAGGACCGTTCAAATACGTCAAGAACACTCTCTTGTGCACGCAGATTCCTGAAATGCGCGCATTTCTATATATAAATATGTTCAGATCGGCCAGTGAACAAGATGGTGGTCCAATTAGGCTCACGCCATTTGATACCCTCTACAAAGAAACTAAGGCAACAAAAAGCGACACAGAATTATTTTAATATAAACATGGATAACAGAAGCTCGCGCACGTCGTTTAGTATCATGGATATTGGCCGTGTCATTGGTGGAATCTTGCTCTTGAATGCAATTGCTTCATGGTGGTTCACGTCATCTACGACATGGGGCTACACTGGAAAATGGATAGATCAGCGATATTTAATGCACCGGCTTGTTGGTCTGCATGTCACACTCACGATCCAAGAATTAAGTCTACGAAACGGGTCCGATGAAAATCTACCCATCTACATTGGCATCAACGGACGCGTTTACGACGTCACTGCATCCCCGCATATTTACGGGCCAAACGGGCCATATTCGTTCTTCAGTGGAAAGGATGCAGCCCGGGCTTTTGTGACCGGGTGCTTCCGGAAGGCCGACGAGTTTACATATGATTTACGAGGTCTCGACCCAGATGAAGCCAAGGCTGACATACAAAGCTGGCAGGATTATTTTGACAATAGCTCGAAATACTGGTACGTGGGAACCGTGATCCACGATCCCCTCACGGGAGAACCACCAGAGCCATGCGATCACAAGAAATACCCACATTATTAAATTTATAATTTATTTTATACACTAGTAAAATACATTAAGGTACGGCTGCAGCATCGTCCAAACTCTTTTGTAAAACCTTCAACAAATCATCTTGTTCCTCGAGGCCAATACTGATTCTGATCAAATTTCTATCAACTCCCCATTTTTCTATCTCATCCAACTCTTGGTAATGTGCGAGGATTGCGTATGGACACGCCAAACTAAAGTTTGTTCCCAAAGATGGGCCCTTGTGTAAGTTAAGGGAATCGAAGAAAACCGGGGCACGCTTTGGTTCACGTAAGACAAACGAGATCAAACCTCCATATCCTCCACCGGGCGTCTTGATCTCGTCGTAGTACTTCTTACTTTCTGAAAGAGAAGGATAATAGATCTCGGACACAAGTGGACTCGATTTCAACAAGTCAACCACAGCCAAAGATGTCTCGTTTACTTTTTCGGACCTCTCTTCAAAGTCTCTGGAGTTTCTTTCCAAGTATAAGGCGTCTTCTGCCCAGAAGATATCCTCGTAATTCTCGTTGAAGTATGTCTTCAATTTCGAGTAAGCTGGGGTGGCACTATTCAAGATCAATGATCCTCCCATGACGTTGGAGTCACCCGAGAAGATTTTCGTCAAGGAAGAGACAATCATATCTGCATAAGCAAGAACAGACACGTTCAAGAAATTACCGACAGTCTCGTCGATAGCCACCACAAAGTTGTATTTGTCGGCAAGCGCACGCACTCTTTTCAAGTTTGGCGTCTTTAACAATGGGTTCGATGGGCATTCGCAGAAAAATCCACCAATGTCAATCTCGCCAGACTCCAAGCCCTTCTCGATTTCGTCTAAAGATTCATCATCGCCGTTTCCATAGAAGAGGCAGCCAGGGCCAAACTTTCTCAATATACTCAAAGTGTCCACGTAAGGAAATCCAAAGCAGATTGATTTCTTGGGCACTTTAGAGATACCAAGCAGAGCCTGGTGTGCGTGGAAGATGGAAGTCATACCCGTTGGGTATAAGTAAACGTCATCTTCGCTGATATGGGAGCTTCTCTTTATGTCTGCCTGGCCTGCTTGAGCTTGGTCTGCTTTTCCAGCAATACGCCTGCGCAAGGCAACCTTTGCTTGCGTAGCAAACTTGAGATCCAAAACTCGGCCATATTTTTGTTCAATGAAAGTATTGAAATCGCGGTCCACGTTTTCATTCTGAGACAAAGAGTCCGACCCCGACCGCAATGATGCAGAAATGGAGGGTGATTTCTTCTGGATACTTTGTGCTTGAAGCTCTTGTTTGTTTCTGCTGCCAGACCTGCCTTGTGGCTTCTCGTCCTTTTCAAACAACTCCTTCAAGACGTATTCAGCCATACGGGAAGAAACACCTTCTCCTGCGTGCTGCCAATATTGCTTTGCGAGTGGAAAGTCCTCCTCGGGCATAATAACACCTACAACAGTGCACTCAACAACAGAAGACTTCTCGAACTCTGTTTTGGGGGGAGGCGTGGTCAACTGAAGAATACGTCTCACCAACGCCGGCTTATCTGTCTTTGCCCTGATAAACTCCCGACAACGCTTTGCCGCTGTGGCAGAGGAGAACAACATACAGCGCTCACCATTTCTAGCATACTTGGATTCGATACGCTTTGCCAAGTCCTGGATAATGCTATGGATGAAAAATCTAGGATATCCCGATCTCATTTTCTCCACGACCCAGGACTCTCCTTCCTCGTAGCCTACAGTGGCCCCCCAAGTGGGTAAAGTCACTGAAACTGCATGAGCGGTGTTGTTTGGGATAGGATCTCCAACAATCTGAGAAGGACCCGCTTGTGTCATGTTGTATGATATTGAACGAATTTATTCAAGTAAGGAGACGCTGTACTTTTTTTTTTTCTTCAAGCGTGGAAATTCGGCGGCCCGTATGACGCATTCTCTTGTGCCCAGGCTGCATGTGCGTGCGACTTGCGTCTGGGTGCAAATCATGAACCTCAGTTTTCCAATAGGAGATACAGACGGGAACGAGTCAAACTAAAAAAAATGGAAATAAAAAAACAGGTAAACCGTAAATGAAACCACAAAATCCAAGTGCATGAAAGGAATTTGATTTCTAGCTCTCAAGCAATATCTAGCTAGTTCGAGTTTAATATTCAAATTACACTATTGTTTTATCTGTTGGTACCTTGTAAGAATGACTCCACTCGAATGCTACCGGGAGCACATCTCGACCAAGCCAAAACTTGCTGCACGTTGTATCCAGAAAGTAACCGCCGAATCTGATCTTTTTAAAGTCAAGGAAAAGCGTCAAGCCCTAATGAATGATTATATATTATGCTTTTAGTGTGAAAGACAAAATCAGGCATAAACGCTTCATTGGAATAGTACGGCTTGCATTACTTGGTCAACCCAATGAAATGAGCTATAAGATAGGCTAATTAGTGTATATTACTTTTATTCTCTTTCAATAATAATGATTTTCTTTTTGGGGAATATATGCATTTGAAGACAAGTTAACTTTTCATGTTTTTTTAAAAAATTTAGGCGTTACGGCTGGCGTATCGTCGCCCAAATAGTAAAGAACTTATCATAATGAAGGGCAACTTCAACATGCACATGTATCAAAGTTTGGCCAATCCCAATGTTGCTATCCACAGGTAAATTGCACCAGAAGGATTGATTAGAATTTAAGGGTTGCTGCTTCACGACTTGATACAATTAACGGAGCCTTCGGTGAGTCGGCTCATGTCTTTAGGTGCTTCAACAGCAGGCGTAGGTGCTGGTGCCTTACGGTTATGTTGCATGTGCGATTGAACCAAATGGCCCGCGGCCAATGCGGAACATAAAGAAAGCTCTCCTGCCAAAACTGCGGAAGCGACAATACAGGCAAGACGACGCGAGTTTTCTCCAGGACTGGTTGGGTGAGGTCCACGCACACCCAAAAGCTCCAACATGGCTCCCTGTGGCTCCAAAATAGTACCACCTCCAATGGTACCGACTTCGATTGAGGGCATAGATACCGAAATCTGCAAGTCGCCGTTAGCAGTTCTGTTCATAAGAGTGATACAATTCGAAGATTCAACATTCTGAGCAGGATCCTGACCACATGCCAAGTACACCGCAGTCACCATGTTTGCAGCATGTGCATTGAACCCACCAACAGATCCAGCCATTGCAGATCCGATCAAATTTTTGCTGATATTCAATTCGACCAAGGCATCAACATCTGACTTCAAAACCTTAGCAACCACGTCCCTTGGAATAGTGGCCTCAGCGACGACCGATTTGCCTCTACCCTCAATCCAGTTAATGGCTGCTGGTTTCTTATCGGTACAGTAGTTACCAGAAACAGCGACCGTGATCATATCTTCCCATCCACAGCTCTCGACCATAAATTTCAAAGAATGTTCAACTCCCTTAGAGATCATGTTCATTCCCATGGCATCACCGGTGGTAGTCTTGAAACGGATGAACAAAAGAGTACCAGCAATGGCAGTCTTGATGTGCTGTAAACGGGCGAATCTAGAGGTCGAGTTAAATGCCTTTTTAATGATCTTTTGTCCTTCCTCAGAATCTAACCAAAGCTTACAAGCACCAGCTCTGGCCAACGTTGGAAAAGAGACACAAGGTCCTCTAGTCATGCCATCTTGTGTAATGATGGTGCTGACACCACCACCTGCGTTTATGGCTTTACAACCACGCATTGCAGACGCCACCAAACAACCCTCAGTCGTAGCCATAGGAATATGGTAAGGCTTTCCGTCGATAATCAAGGGACCAGCAACACCAACAGGCAATGGCATGAAACCGATCACATTCTCGCAACAAGCTCCGAACACACGATCATAATCATAGTGAGCATAAGGCATGCTATTAGAATCAACAATTGGGGCGTTCGCAAGTTTGGAGATAGCTTTACGACGCACAGCAACAGCCCTGGTGTTATCACCCAACTGCTTCTCCAACGCATATAAAGGTAATTTTCCTGCAACAACCAAAGAAGAAACTTCGCCGTCGTTCAATTGCTTGAGCTCACCATCTTGCATTTTCTTAAGACACTGCTCAAGTGGGAGCACTTTATTAGGAGCAGTAAAGCTGATAGTCTCTTCGGTAGAGGTCGAGTCATCGGATTCTTCAACAAGAGACTTGGGTTCAACGCTAGCTTTGCGTGTGACACTGGCCTTTGGAGTAGAAATTTGCTTCTCGATCAACTTTCTTGTGGCAGTACGTTGGTATCTGGTAGCATTCAAAAGGTATGCGTTAGCTGAAATGGACAAGGCAAATCCGAAAAGCAAGACCTTGGAGATCAAAGAGTCCTTGATGGCGTTTGAAATCATCTCAACAAATGCCACAACGTAGTCTTCGATCACAACTAGAGTACCCAATGGTACATAAACCTTTGGGCTGAAAAGAGTCACCAAAGTACCATTCAGGCCAATAGTTATGTATTTTGAGGCAGCTCTGGATAAATCCTGGGGTTGGATAAGGAGATGGTTCAATCTGGATGATCCATAGAACCATGAGCTTCCCCACCAAAAGCTGTGGAAAGCAAAGAAAAGACCAAGCACGGCGACCTTAAACGAAACAGCAGTACCCCTGTTTTTCTCGTCTTTAGGGTAGTCAACGTCCGTCTTACGGTTGGCAACTGTTGCTGCAACCAAAGACGAAATTCCTTCCTCCTCTAAAGCTGATTGTAAATCGTTCGTTCTGCGAGCTCTATTGATCTCAACGGTTAAGGTCAATACAGCCGAGTAGAATGTGTAAACGAGCAAAAGATCGAAAGCCAAAATGAGGCAGCTCAAGAGGCAAAAGTCCCTCAAAGTTTCCATCTCACTGGCAAAAAGAGCGGCAGAAAACAAAACACCTATAATCACGATGTAGTCTCTCAACATGCTAACGGTATGGCTGCCTACAGCATTTGAAACAATGGACTTCACGTCAAGATCTGTTGAGGAAGCACGCATGACCATTTTGGTGATGGAGACCTTGTGCTTAAACCCGATAGTAGCGGTCAAAAAAGGAATTCCTTCGATCATTGATAACAAAGATGCCTTCGAGTTGAACAATTTGGTGGCAGTTGCCAAAGCGAAAAGCAAAGCAAAAGCAGAAGAAACGATAATCGAAGACGCAAGCGTAAAGTTCGAGCCAGTTTTATTTAACTCAACGTAAATGCTGGATACGGTGTAAATCATGGCGAAGTAAGCGAGAGTGATCAAGGCGATGTCAAAGGCCTCAGCGCTTTGCATCAATGAGTAAAGCTTGGTAACCACGTGTTTGGCATAGTCGAAGAGACGACGCAACTTATAGTTGCTTCTAGATTTCCATGTAACACCATCGTGGTTTATTTTGTTCAAGTTCAATAGCGAAGCCTCCAAAGACTCGGATGGCACGATCAAAAGCCTCTCATCATGGACACCAACAACGGTATTCTCGATTTCAGGGATTGAAGACGAGGCATGGGTACGTCTGAAGTCCAAAGGTACGATAGAAAACTGGTCCGCATCCGCAAACTCTGAAATATCGGTGACCTTCGTCCACTTGTTGTAGCTGGAAGTACCTGGAGGGTGGTAGAAGAACACCTGGTGCTGTCTTTCAACGGAATCCGGGATATACTCCTCGACCACGGTTAAATATGCGATTGAAGCCAACAAACACGTGATTATGGAAAAGTGAATGGGCTTGAGTGCCGCTAGTCTCGCCAACGAGGCAGCTCCATTTGTGATTTTGGTGAGCATACTGGAAGTTAGTAAGCCTATTTGAAAAAAGAAGTTGGGGCTTTTGAAGTGGCTGATTCTCGGTCAGCAGAGTTGGATAGCTTGGTTGTAAAGACAGAAACAAGCTTTTTAGTAAGTGTTATATGTGTTAGCATATATTTTGTATCACGTACGTCGGGCCAAAATCGGTTGGATGGGTGAAATTTTGAACAAATAATTTTTTGGTCCTCTAAACGATGCGCGGCGTATACAAAAAAAAAACACGCGGCGGAACGACGAGCCTGGTTGAGCGAGATGTACGTGTGTGCTCAGAAAAACCAGGCATTTTACTCGTTTAGATACATCAAGCAGAACAATACATATTTTGTTTGTGTAAAATGAAAATAGAAAGGATGGCTTGGTTAACTGGAAGGTGCGTATATCAAAATCAGTGATCCAACCCTTTTATGTATTCAGTATCTCCTTTATTTCCTCCTCCTTTTTCTTTTCTGGACCAATGCAATTGAGCCCAACGGTGGTGCGTCTTCCTCGACGTTCGCGCGTCAGTCCCGGCTGGTCCGGCAACCCAATATAGAAATATGAAGAGTTGACACCGGAAGAAAACCTTGTCTTGAAGAAGAGACATACACTATTTATTAGTCGGAAATAAGACATCCATGTTATCAAATACTGGCCGGGCGAATCGTTAAATAACTCTTTTAACCTTATTTATCTGTACAAAAACTTCTTTAAATCATCAATTGTTTATAATTTTGGTGTGCGACTGGCAAAGGGTAAGTCGAGCGAAACAGTAATTAATTAAAACAATACCGCCGTTTGTTGTTTGTTTCTCTTATTCTTCATTTGAATAAGTTTTTAAAATTTTATTCGATCAATTGACAGACAAATATTGAACTGCTAATCTTTGTAATTTATTTTTGTAATTTTCTGTTTTTTGAATATGTTGTCACAACAATCCTTTTCAAAAAATCCAATATTTTTTCTGAATTTTTCATAATGTACCATTAATTAAAATCTCATGTATTAGACAATAATAGATACAAAACGCAACTTCTTGATATATATCACTGTATATGGCCTTCTAATGACCTTTTCAAAAGCCCCGTTCCATGTATAAACATACATCTTTCAGAAATTGTACGATCACCCGATACTGTAACCAGATCTCACAAGACATCATATTAACATTCTATTTAAAATAGACCATGTAAGCTCACATATCATTACTAACGGCTTAAAAAGAAAGAAGAAGACTTAGTATGGCAGCTTCATACATAAATTTGTGTTTTGTGATTTAAGTATTTGCTAAGTGAAACATAGTAGGGTTGTCAGAAAATAGGTGCATGCAGAATGGGATTGGAATGTCAATCATAACTCATAAAAATTACAAGTAAACTCAAGAGGTGGAAGGTAGGATCTTCTTCTGTACCCACTATAGCATTAGGTAGGGTAGAGACCACTACAGGAGTCTTCCAGTAGCTAGAGGAGTATATTCATTTCGGAGTGTTTTGAGTTATGTAAGCAAAAAATATGTCCCACGGATTTTAGTTTTTAACCCCATCCCATCAGTTAGCCTTTGTTTTAAATTTACATCTCTTGATTGGTTGATACGTCTTCCGAGCATTTAGATTCGTAAATTCTTTTTCAAGTATTTGGGATTTCAGCCTTGCCCTTACTTCACTTCTGTGCTCTTTTTGAAGAATATTATTTCCATCACTACTCCAAGATTTTAATGATATTTTATGTAGTCTTGGATTTTCGTACTAGAAAAATCCACTGTCACCGGCAGATTATATTGGTTTCTTCTTCATTAGCTTGTAAAGGTTCTCTGTTATCCTGGATAGCCCGACTTAATTAACATCTTTCGGCTTCCGTAGATCTGCTTTTGGGGTTCGAGTCATTTTTCGTGGTCCACTACTTGTTGTAATTCGAAACAAGATTAGAGTAAATATGCATATCGAATATTCTTCTACTAAAATTTATCTTCAAACTTCGGCGGGATAAATTATTTGTTTTAAGTATATAACGAGTTCCGGGACCCGGGATACCTTGTAGGCGAAGAAAACAAGTACCTGAAATATCAAATTTGAAAAGAAAAAAAAAAACTACTCAAAACTGTAGTATACAGTTGGAAAGTATCAGAACAAAAGTTCTTCTCGAATACTTTTGTTTTTCACCCGAAAACCTGACCGTGATTTAAATTTCAAAACCTTAACTCTAGACTATTCTGCGGACAGGGCTACCCAGTGCATATTTCAAACTTATAGCTACTCCGTTAACATTTATCTTGCCTTCCTTTATGTTAATGTGGAGCCCAAAATAGTAGTATTGGGTTAGAAAGGGTAAATTTTCCGCTGCCCCTATATATATCGAGTCAGATTCCAATGAATGAATAATATCTTCTCGGTGGAAATTGATCCTGCTCAACATTTCCTCGGAAACAAATGGTATACAGTCATCAAAATCAAAGATAGAAGGCGATAAAGTTTCTGCTTGAATCTCCTTCTCTAGCACTTCCTGATGTAATGTTCTCATTGTCGGAGAGTGAATAAAACCCAAAGCATTCCCATTGAAGAGACAATCCGCTGTCACTTTAAGCTTCACAATATTTCGCTGATAAGCCAATATTGCGCACTTGATCCTTTCAAGTTCCAGGTTAGCCTGGATTTTAAAACAAATACGAAGGTGTTTTAATTGATTGGGTATATTGTTTTGCAAAACACGAGTGAGTGCGTCAATCTCACATTTACAACACATCATTGTGTGTTTAATGGAAAGGTTCTGAAGCACGGGTAATTCCATCGTAATTTGGTTCAAGAATGTGTGTACCCCATCTTCATGCAAATCGAGTTCTGCTGTCCTCAAATAATGGCTGTAAGTAATATCGAGAGAATACAATTCATTGAGTTGTACAGTGTCCGATAATAAGTATGCCGTTTCATCATTATAGTCATCACGAAACTCCCCGTCGAGCCCTAAAGCAGATAGATTCAATTTATGCCCACTTTCTAAGAATGTGACAAAAAATTGTGCCCAAATTGGCCGCTGGCAGTGAGATGAAATTTCTTCAAAAGATTGGTAATCAGAATCGGAAGGTCGGGTTCCAAAAGCCAACTTCTTTAATTTGAGATAACAGTCTTGCTTGATCATTTCAAGAGCAAGGGCTTGGAAGTCAGAATGGTGCAAGCTCGAGTCCTCATAAAAGATTTTAAGCTCAATGAGATTCAAGGGGAAATTTGTTTCACCATTCGTCGCACAGGACATTCTTTGTACCGTTTGTATTAGTTGCAGTGGAATATCATAATATCCTCTGTAATGCAAAGATTCCAATCTCACATGCGGCAAAAGCTTAGCAAGGTATTTCAGAATACCACGTTTGGATAACCTTCCTGGTGAACCTGGGATTGTTAATGTCCGAATTAAAGCAGCGATATTCTTATTCTGGATAACAGTGGCAAGGAATCTGTGCCTGTTTGATAATTTTATTATAGTAGAATAATTCGAGTTCTGCAATGTTTGGGGTGCCCGGTTATATCCAAATAAAATTGTAATTTTTCGATACAACCTCCTGAAGGCATGCCAAGAAATAGACCTTGAAATTAGACAGACGCTTAGCAAGTCGGGTTGTTGGAGGTAGTCTAAAATCAAATCCAATATATCAACGGGAAGCTGCTCCAAACATAAACTACTGGAATTGACTTTAATTAACTGTTCGGTACATAACAGACTTTCTGGCAACGGCTCAAGTTTTTGAAGTTTTATCTTGGAAGATCTCTGGGGGCTTTGGAATGGTATTTTTCTTTTTGACATTTCTTTCAATTATAAATTGACGAATTTATTGATATCGTGGAAGGGCTTAGTCCTGGGTTAGTGGGTTTGGGGAAAATTTTGAACGGAGAATAAGGCGTGTCCTTAGCGCACCTTTCCCTAGTTTCAGTTCTCACGTGGTCAATTAATAGCATATTCCAAATGGAAGATTGAATTTATTTTAATTCTAGGCGCACCGCCTCTCTATAAAATCTTTAATTTTTTTAGACAATCATCCATTGTTTCAACATGTTCAACTGGAATGTTTAATGCGAAACGTTTTAGTACAGGTTACGCAGAACAAAAAATTGGGACGTGGTTCCCAAAAGTGGAGGACACCACTACGCCATATCCATTAAACTTTTGCGAAACTCCGTCTCTGGTATATCATGTACTTACGAATTTGGGCGGTAGAAAGACTGATTAAGAGGTGACACTTCCTTTTTTTTAATGATTTTTTTTAAAGCACAACCTACACAGCGATTAAGGTAAGGAGGAAGGTCTAGGAATCGGGAGAGTCGGATACTTTCAATACTCAGTACCTTAGTCAGACGTACGGCAGGTTT
>JAJMIV010000366.1:0-13842 GCA_030563445.1 Metschnikowia gruessii
AGGATTGGCGGTGTATGCAGTAGCGGACAACATAGTAAATTATTAGGGGTATTTTCTGGGTAGAGCTTTGGAATAAAACTTTTTCTTTGCAAAGTTTCACGAAGCGGGAGTTTTATAGAGAAGGTAAACCAAAAAAAGGTTTTGGTTTTGGGGGATATGTGTTATTTATATGGACATATGTGGGGCTCGTCAGCGAGGCTATGACGATGGTGCAGCGGATGCAAATGTTCAAAAAGCCGACGGAATTTTGGGCAATGGCTGCAACGGAATTCTGAAATTGCTCACCTAAAGCAAAAAAAAAAAAAAGGTCTACCCGATTCGGTCAATATTCATACATGACCATTTTCTGAGAAATTGGAGATATTAGCGAGTTTTATTTCAGCCATTTCGTATAGATTTTTGGTTTGGACTATTCAGAAACCTCAGTTTTTACTCTTAGTACTGGTGGTGGTACTGCCATAACATCGAGGAAGAATATACATACTACAGAGTCCAGACTACATTGGTGGCGGAAAGCACGGTTGCAAGAATAGTGATTACATAATGCTCCAGCACCAGAAAATTATCAAAATAGAAAAAAACAGATCGAAAAATCAATTGAAAAATAGAATTAATAATGTTTTTGTGGGAAGTAATCCCGGCTCAAACAGGTACCCTGGCCCCCCTTCATGCGTTGTTTTGTTCACGCAACCTCACTATACCCAAACACGTCTGAGGCGTCTTTATTTGACTCACTCAATCCTTCATGTACCCAGGCTTGGCACATAATTTTACTGACCAATGTAGCCACACTTGTGGGATCATTCTTACATCTGAGTAGTTCTAGGTTTGCATTCTTGTTCACCTTTTGTTCTTAAAGAATAATGGTTCCATGATTTTGACAACGAAAATGGGCCAGACATTTCCACATATTTCCCTCCCTTTATCATCTTTCAGCTTTTTCCCTAGTTCATAAATCCTGTGATATCAAGGTGCAACCATTTTGCCGCAGCCATTGCTTCTGCCAAGTAAATGTGATTTGTAACGGACTGGCCTGCGTGAAGTAGTGACACGCAAATTTTTCTGTCGGGTACACCTTCCGCATCGGGAAGGTGGTCCCAAACAAAACATATAGAAAAATATCTGGTGGCTATGTAAATGCTTCAAGCTTTTGTTGGGTTTGTGATTTGTTATCACGTCATTGCTTACGTTTGTGGCGGTACTTTTTGGCTTCAAACCGGGAGAAATTCCGTTGTTGCCACCCATGACCATGGCGATATTGACTAGAAAGTGTAAGATTCTGGGCAAATGGTAGAGAACGGAGTTATCCGGGTATTGGGATCCCATTTAGTGCATATCTCTCGCGCATTTTACGGGTTTCTTTTATGAGTAACTTTTCTCTTATTTTGTGCTACTTTAGTGGGGAAAATTGTGTAATCGTCATCTTGCAATGCCCAAACAATATCGATGACCGTGGTTATTGCTTTGTTTCTCTAAACAACACATATAAAACGTATGTTTTTTTAATGAAATAGGTAATCAATAACTCTTTGGGAGAATGATATACCTTGCAATTAGGACCTTTACGAAGTGGCCTCCTGATCCAAACCGAAGAAAAGCAAATACATGGCATCTGCTTTATCACCACATGATGTTGTTTGCTCTCCAACACCTTTCCGTGAATTTCGGAAATTTTGATAACCCCATCTTCTACTTTCCCAAACCTTTATCATTTGTTCTAGACCGACCGTTTTCTTTTCAGTGTCTTCGCTTAATTGCTGGTTATTTAGTCGCGTCTTTTATGAGGTAATATTCCGCGACAAATGCTTATTTGGTGGTAGTTGAATATGCCTGAAGTTAAACATAAGAAATATACATCTAGCTTAAGACATTTGATTAGATGTATTGTGACATGAAGGTGAAAAGCTTCAAAGCTGAAGACTTCCTTTTTTTTCTGCACCTGACCTACATCTACTCTTGACTAAGCTTTCACTATTAGATTTTCTTATGCTGTTTAAGCTGGAAAAGGTTACATCGAACGTTATTTTCTTTCCAAATTTGTGGATAAGAATGTTGCAGAAGCAAAAGTGACCTCTTGGATTTTGGCCGTGTATTACTAATAAAATGTATGTAAACCCCAAAAAAGGGCGCATTTGTCCCATTTAATTGCTTCAATAACAAGAAACATTTCACAGTTTTTAATATTTTGCTGTGTCACTATGAATGAATTCTTGTCGGATCACTTTCGGGTCAAAGTAAAAATTTTAAGAATAGTTCGCAAAGGTGCGGGAGGTTAAGCTTTTGTTAATTTTCATGAGCCACTCAGAAAAGTTTCCAACATACCATTGGTGTTAAAAAATATTGAACATAAAAATATTCCAGACACCACCTTTCATAAACTTAGAGCCCAAAATAATTGATGATTCGAGTATTTCCAAAATATTTCATGATTCGAGTATTTCCAGCTGTAAGAAATTGTTCTATTCTGTTATCCTCAAATGTTTGAACTCGACATTAAATTACTGTGCGGTACTCGCATTAACAACAGTGCCCTCTGAATCGTTGACAAAATTTGGACTAAGGTACTATTCTAGAGAGTTCCATTCAATACGAAACATGCCACAGTACATTTACATTATTTATAATTGATGAATTTTCCCAATTATTATCCTAAGCACTTACATTAGTTGGCCAAAATTTGCGTCCAAGCAAGATTTCCAAAGCTTGAAAACTGGAAACGCATTCTTTCGCGAAAGTCATCAAAAGATATTTACTCACTTGTTTACAACCACAAAACACAAAGACCATCAAAATGCCAAAGAAACAATTAAAGCGAGGAAATATAAAAATATTAAAACATTTAAACATATTTGAAATAAAAAAAAATAGTATCCATGGCCGTGCTAAGCAATGAATGGAACAACTCGCACACAAACAAAACTTGCATCACAGAGAATCACCCAATCCACAACCGGTCTCTTAAAACGTATGATGCCAAAATATTATGCTTTGAATTGTAATTCAAGAGATAATCCGATTGCGCCCTCCGGTCAAGCACTGTGGGCTGAATCATTGGAATTCCCTGGGATGCGTTGAGCGAGAATACGCCGTGATTGACAGACCAACCCATGTAGTACTTCCCACAGAAATCTCCACCCAAGGTCATTGGCGAGATTTTCGAGTCAAACACCACAAATTCAAATGTGTAATCGCCAGGAGCTCCCGCGATTTTGAACGTGAGGGTGACCTTCTCTTCATTTATACGAGTTGGACCCAGTCCAGCAAAGTCAATATCAAGCACGTAACCCGTGGGTCTAGGCGTGAGCCTAAGATCGGCAGCAAGGGCAGGAGAAATGAATGACAACTCGGAACTCACGTGCCAGAATGCCACAGTTGAACTGAGAAGCGGTTCGGCAAGGATCAACGAAAACATTGTAGTTGAAGACAGCGACTCGTCTTTTGGTTGTGGAGGAAACCGTGCTGCCACGTGTTCACGGCGACCAGTTTTGCTTTTGGATGAGGGGGCTTGGAAAGCATAGCGAAATTGACGGGTTGCAGGACGGCCTTCCACGTTTTCAGCATCCAGCCACCACTTACGGTCAAGAGCCTTGAAAAACTGGAAATATCCCGGGTACAGGATGTAGTGGTTAATCAAGACTGTGGCGATAGGTGGAAACGATAAGGCACCTTCGCTGGTGAGTTTATGGAACACGCTGGTGAAGTCTCTATGGATATAAGGCAACCTGTCGAGGATGCGGAAAACATCACATGCCTCGTCGTAGGTGGTAGCCGGCTCTATCATAGAGGTAGCATGGTTGATTTGGGCATGAGTGAGAATGTCCACAGTTTCTGCTGGGATCTCCCAATCAAAAAACCACTCGAGAAACTCAAATGCGTGTCTGAATCTTCTGACTTGGCGCAGGCACTTTTTAAATGCTTCTCTTTCGGGCCAATTTGCGTCTTCCAGAGCTGCAAGCAAAGCACGGTGAAGAGCCATTCCATCGTAGAAACGGGCTCTGCGTAAATGAAGAGTGAGCGTGGCCACAAGTGAGGTGCGTGACAGGAAGTCGAGATTATCGAGACGGTATGACTTCAGAGAGTTGCGAGAAGGTGTTCTTCTGACCCATTCGTGTGCGTGTTCACTCAGTTGGTAAGTTGGTGGTGAGCTTGGAAGTTCCGAATGTATTTCGGAGGTAGTAGGCGCAGAATCAGGTGCGGAAGAGAAAGTGGATACAGAATCAGATGGGGCAGGGGAAATGTGAGGAGCAACGTTTCTCTCGATGGGCGAAGAAGTATCCGCAGTCACAGAGAAGGCGGCGTTCTCGGGAACAGAACCATCCAAACTCACAGAAGTCACAGAACTAAATTCATTTTCTGCGACACTCACTTCTTCCACATTTGCGGTCTCTCCAGCATCATTGATCTCAACAAACATGCTTGGACGTGCAAAAGCTTCATTACCATTCCAGTAGCGAAAATCCATAAACAACTCGACAAGAAACGCATGGATCCGGGCGAAGTAGCTGGTGATTGCCCAACAAACTTTGGCCATTTCCACCAACTCGAGAACTGGCTCAAGACCAGCATTTTCAAGTTTCTTATACCAAGAGTCACGGTAATCCCGGTCTACAAAAGAGTTATATACGGCATTGACCTTAGCATATACTTTCGCAGCAAGTCCAGTATTTTGCACGGCGTCTTGGCCATTTTGGCCGCTTTGACCGTTTTGGCCACTTTGTCTTTCTCTTTTTAAGTGATGGTATTTTCTAGTGAAAACGGCCCGCGTCATGAAAAACATCAGAAGGAAGAATTGGACATGATCAATGGTCAAAACTAACCACCTATATTGTGGCGATATCGTGTACTGCAAAAGGATCTGGAATGACTTTGGCCATTTCTCCATCATCCCCAAGTCATTCAATACCTGGAGAAACGTCACCCAGAAAAAGTGCGTAAGATAGAGAATTACCTCAGGTTTTTTACTGCCTGCCACTGCACCTCCAAGTGTTTCAATAGCAGGAGTATCACGCCAGAAATCCGCACAAGCATTAATTAATTTACCACTTCCAGGTACAGAGATTGGAGATTTAAGGGCCGAGGCCAGAATTCCAGCAAATTCAAGAATGTAACGAGTCGTGGCAATAATAATCGGGTGGACTACCACAGGAAAGAAGAAAATCCCTAGAAACATCCAGCATCCAAAGCCCAAAAGTACCGACTCGCTGAGCAAATCACCAACGGTAAATGATTCATGAAAGAGCATTTGTTTGTGCGTTATTGTTTGATTGTTTTGTGGTTGGTGATTTGTGATGTTTTGGTGTCTTGTTTGCGATATATGGCTTGTGGTTCTTTTCTGGGGCTTAGTATTTTTTGACGTTTCAGATGTGGGGAGAAATTTCCTGTCCTCGGAATTACGGTTGGCATTATATGAAGTAACTGGTTTGCAGCCCTGTAGCCACCTCACACACGATAATCTCGCAATCTCAGTGGGAGACGGACAGTACGCGTGAGAATAATCAAGTGGTAGCTGCTCAGATCATTACAATTCAGCCAGTTTTGGAAAAGACCGTGCAGTTTTTCTATGAAGTTTGAAAATTGATAATGAATAATTTGTAATTCATTCTTTTGATTTTAGTTTGACTCAGTTTGTTTGTCCTTCGTTCCATTGCTACGATGTCCAAAAGGTTGTGGTTCCACGCACTGGCCTGTTCCTTGGAAAGTCCAACAGGTTATGGGCCCAAGGTGGCCCAAGGTGATGGACATTTACAATAGACGAGAAATTTTCTGGCACAGAAGTTGAAACGCTTTTTTTCGTTATTTATTTCTCTCACTAGAGAAAACAATGGAATATGATCATGTAAATCTGGAAGTGTTTCAAAGACGAACGTTCATACTGCGCGAAAGCTCGTGCCTGCTGGTAAACCGACGCCAACAAAACAGAACAATATGAGAAAAAAAGATCATGCGAGCAAGAAAATGTCGTGCTGATTTTCAAACTAGCACAGATGTTTGGATGGATATTGTCTCTGCGCAAAAAATGGCCATTTAAAAGACGTTAAGCTGAGAAGGTCTTCGTCTTACACTACATTCTAACAATTACTGTGTGTTCCTGTATATAACATGAAGACATATCGGAACCATATGGATTTGTAGAAAGTATCATCTGTGCTGGGTTACGTCCTAGTTTATTTAATATCTGAGCCAGTCTATTCAGCCAAATAATTGAAAAAAAAAATATGTTGCTGAATTTTATCAACAAGGCTGGTTGAATGGAATCAGTGGTTCTGTTGCTACCTCCTGTTGCGACACCCCCTGTTAAGTCCACCCCTGCGGTCATTACTTGCGCACTGGCTGCAATAACTGATCACACCGTTTTTTATTCTGTTTTTATTGGTTCTTGAAATTTTGAGATTGATGTAACAGGCACCCAATATTCAGTAGTAATATTGCTCTTTTTCTCCTTTTGGGTTCTCTTTTTTAACTATCGGGCTGCTTTTTCAGAATAAGCGGTAAGTGTGGTTTGTATTGATACTGCTACATATATTGGGAAGACTTTGATCTGTCCTTCTGTAATATTTCCTAAATTTTGGCGATTTTGTAAAGCATCTTTTTTTGCTTTTCTGGTTCCCTCTTGGTTACCTGCGTTATTTGAGACTTTTGGAATCTGAATGGTTCATCACTCACCGCGGATTAGTCTTGGCCTTGCATAGATATTCCTCAATGTTCACATCTAAAAACTTTGAAAACAAGAATATTTTTTTTTTTTTTTACAAATCAAATCACTTTAAACACAAAGAACAATATCTGTACGTAACACTCCGAGTTTCCTCTAACAAATACCTCCAGGTTGAGTCACCCCCACCTAGTTTCCAGATCAATAGAAGGCGCGAGCTTTAAAAACACTTAGCTGTGTTTCTCAGTGTAAGACTTCCTCAATTCACTCAATTCTCACGGCGGCTATCACATTAGCCTTCAGCAGGGTCACGTTCAAGTAAGGGTTTAAGTTTGCCATTATCTGACTCACTGGTACTCCACTTACTTCTGCTGTCTCCACTGCTATGTTGATAATATCCCTGAACAGAATTTCTAGATCTGACCATGTAATCACCAAAACATCTCCAGGTTCCGTGGGCCAGTATTGAGTTAATCCTTGGAGACGCAATCCATGAACCATGCTCAAATTCGGGATAAACCCCTGTGGTCCAGAATTTCTGCCTCCATATTCGTCTTCGCTTCTTGTTGAGTTGACTAGATGTCCATGACGAAAAATGCCAGCCCATAAGTTTCCAGCACATACGACCTCTAAGAAATCCGCGTCTCTTGTAGCATATAATGCAGACACTCGGGCGTCCCAAAATAGTTCCCTTGAGAAAACAGTCCACACTGTGTTTTTTAACAAATTCATGGCGGGATCAAATCCATACTTTTGATACTGAGCCAGTGCTTCAGAGACCATAAACTGAGCGAGCCCATTTCCTGATACATCCTCCGGCACCACAACGGCAAGTGTCAGTTTCTCAGCTTCTTTTTGGTAGAAGTAGTATTGTGGAAGTAAATTTTCTACATATATACCTTTTCCATTGCTCTGTGTGGGATTAAGTTTGGAAAGCTCGTTGGCTTCCATAAATGATGATCTGATCTTTGTCTTAGTCTGTTCATCAAGTGCCACGGCCGTCAAAACCCAGGCGAAAAGGAATATGAAATACATATTTCTATGTGTTTCTGACCCCACTATATGGTAACTTGAAGAAGGAGACTTATTTCACTTTCGGTTTTTTTTTTGCGTGTTTTCGTTTTCACGAGAGGAAATTTTAGCAAACGCTTCTAAGTTAAAGATATCCAGTCTGGGTATTCTCCTTGGTCTGTTGAAGGGAATTTCCCTCAGATAAATATCTATATTATAAAAAAGGAAAGGTCAAATACGTCATATGATTATTAATAGGTTCGGGCAATTTTTGTCCGGCTCAAGAATTAGAGCATTAAACGGGCAAATCTTGCTTTACAGAGGATAGTAGCTTTCGGTTTGAGTTTGTAGGATAACAATATTCTAGACTAGAATATACCATTTCTAGGTTCAATTTCCGGGCTAAATTTATAGTTCCATCACAGAAATTAGCTGATATATTCTCTTCGAAATGGTATTCGTTAGTATTTTAACTAAAGAAGAAAATGAACCGGGTAACTCCAGAATTCTTCTTGGCAAAGCGGGCAGTGTACTACTATACAGCTCTGCTGCTTTTCTTAATCAAAAGAGAAAGAAAGTCTTCCAAATTCAGTACCTAAGAGCTCCTATGGATACCAGATATTTTTTGGGCCAGTCATATAGAAGAAAGTGGTATTTATATATCCTGGATAATATTTGCGCAGGTGCGGTCTGTTCCATAGTCAAATCAAGTTTACTTTTTTTTCTACTCAAAAAAAAAAAAAATATTTCGACCTTATTTAGAGTCCGCACTCCTCTATGTTTCACTGTTCATTCCCCTTCGTCGCCAATTACAGACCTCGATGAGATCAACACTGAATAGTCACACTTGGTTTTGCAACTCGTCCAACGCATGCCATTTAAACATATTTTCCTCATTCCACTACTAGATTCGCTAAACATTGCCCCATTCTTAGTACTCCTTTTTGTTTCTCCCTTGACACATACTCTACCATCTCTAGATACAGTAACATCATCTAAGCTGCATGAATTCTTTACACGCGATTGAGTTTGTGCTTTTATCGCTGTTCTTTCATAACAACGTGGTCAGTACGCAAACAAGAAATTTGGAAAATCGAAAATTCCTTGATCATATAGTTTTCTGTGAGCAGTATATTTCCGACCACTTTATAAATCGGAAAAATGGACATAGTATTTCGAAATTCATATTACAAAAAAAAAAATTAATGTTTGCGCAATCTTTTACTAAAATGTTGAAAACAGTCACAGAATCAATTGTTTTTCAATTAAAGAAAACCACACAGATGTAATGCCGCATAAATATGGCTTAACTGTGGCTCAAGTAGTAGTGTTTATTAGCTCATCCTGTTTTTTCTTGTTTCGCACAACGTTTTTAACTATTCCCAGTGGACTTTTGAGGTGTATTTTCATTAGATATATAACCCTCTACTTGTATCGTTCTATGCCAATATAGTGGTATGTATATAAGATGATGTTACTACAGTTTGTTCTGTGGTTTCTTTAGAAGCATTGACATGTACTTTTATATAGAGTAATGGATGGAAGCCCCTCTTGGCCTCACATAATACAAGTCTCGTTGGGAATTCTCACATATAAAGTAACACCTTCAAATATCACGTTTCCATTCACTAAATATTAATTTGTTAAAACCTACTCCTACAAGCTATAACCAAAACAATTCCTCGAACGTAAGTGAAACTTCTCGTGCACCTCTGCAGTTACTCTTAAAGCCAATCAGACCATCACCACAGAGTTCAAATACCCTTTCCCACTTAAAGGAGACGTTTTTCTTGCATCCTGAGTGTTTGATCACGGATAACCAGAAGCCCAATTGAGGTTGGCTAGATACCGCAACTTTACCGGCCAGATTAATGTGCAAGTATTGATGCTTCTCGAACCTTTTGAAGGCCCCAGTTTCTTTGAATTCAAAAGTTGTCATCCGTTCACTAGCAAGAACCTGCCCTTCTACAATCCGTAAGCACTTTTTCACGGGCATACCGTAGATTGCAGATACGTATAAAATGCCAAGATTAAGATTGTCGTAAGCACATACACATGCAGAAATTGCAAGTATAGCCAAGAACTTCATTTGGAGTGTCTTCTTGTAATGGATCTCACTCTTGCTTTGTGATTTGTGTGGCCAAAATGATTTACTGAAGAAATATTATAGGTTTCTTTCTCCTCTTATAGGCCCAGCTTCGCCTTCACGTTGATAACTCTAGAATTTAGAACCATTTTCATTTTAGAGTTGCAGGCTCAGAAACGTTAGAGTTACCAAGTCTCAAAAGAGCTGCTAAACTGGTATTTATTATCTGCGGCTGAAAGCTGGAATAAGGCTGATTCAAATTGGAGTGAAATTACTTACATCTGACTTTTTCTGCTCGGTTTACTTTATGATGGCATCAAAGGACTTTTAGCTTTATTGAGTCATCGAGGTGAGGACAATACTGGAGCTAGAATCAGAACATAGACTCGATTTTTCTGGTTCCATGGGGAAATTAACCACTGCTGCTGGTTTATAGTACGAGTGGATTGATTATTGTCTGTCTTTTTGGAATAATCCTAGTATCATACCTAAAGGTCTCATATTTTGAATTTTATTTGGTATACAGTATGTGAATTTCTTCATATGCGGGTCTACCAATACAAAACACACCCAAATTCAGTAGCAAATCTCTTCTAGAATTCCTCAGCACGTACTAATTGAAGAAACTACTACTGAAACTGCAGAATCGAAACCGTTACAGTCGCTGACATAGCCCTTTAGAGCTTAAGAGGAGCTTTGTATTCAAGAACTAGACCATATTTTTGAAAAGAGATGGCTTTTTTAGAAGTACACAATTTTCCAACTATATTGTTCTCTTTGTCAACCTTGCTTCGATATATCTTCTAGAAATCTTTCCTTCAGATTTAGTAGCGAATATCACCAAGCTTCTCTCCGGCGGTTTCTCTGTTTTTAACTGGCAATTTTACCTGAGTAATGAACTAATATATAGTTCAAAACAAAGACCAGGATAGTCTTTTAAGTTTTCTGAAAAGTTTGTTCTCAAGAGACAATGTAGAAAGCTTCATCTTAGTGAGTTCAGCTAGGTATGTCCTATATATTTTCTTTCCTGTTACGAAGATATTGGGCAATGGACTATTTCTTTTAAGTACTTGTGGCCTCTTACACTTTTGGTTTAAGAAACGAGAATTTGGAAGCAATACGCAGTTACCTGATTGCCCTGTAACCCTGGGGAAGATTGGAATTAGGCTTCTAAGTGCGAAAATTTACAATATCTTTATTGTAGCACTCTGAACCACATGATTGTCATCTTAGTTTTTTCCAGTTTGAATTTTTTCTTTCTTAAAGCTCGAATACTGGAGAATCATTGTGATAAATACACTTTGGAGATATATTGCATTATTTTGGTCGAGTTAACTGTGTTGAAACATCGATATCTTGGAGCACCCTCAACTTGTGAAAAGGTGATGGAAACTCTAAGGTTATATTTCTGAGAATATATGATAAGAATTCATTGACAATAAAGAGAAAGAAGTCGATTGATTCATTTTTATGGTTTCTGCAATACTGTGTTGGCCACTGGAATGCTTCACCTTGTGGTGTTCTGGAGAAATCATATGCACCTTCATAAAGTTTCGAGAAATTAGTACCCATACGGAAGTACCGCCGGGCAAGTTTAAAAGCAAGGTTAATAATACAGTGCTTTATTTGAACTTTTAGCAACAATGTTCCTAAAAACATTTTCTAGCAGTAAAAATGTTAGCTCTGATAGGTAATAGCATATTGATTGGATAGTAGTTTAAAGTATACAAAGCTAAACTTGAACTTGATTTGTTCTTTTCAAAAGGTGATTATAAACTTCGGGGCTATATATATTCTTCGGATAATCTCTTGGCCAAACTCTGAACTTCGGGCCGAGACTACTGGACGAGATTAGCGCTAGAATGAAAGTACGGGCCGAGCCCCAGGACGAGAACAGCGGATCGACAGAGCGACAAATCGGTCAACGTGGTATACCTAAATTTATACGGTAGCACCTGTCACAAACTCAATTAAGTCCAGCCCCTTCAATAATATCATCAATTAAAAGAACACTAATATAACTGATACCTTTCAATGCATTCTCATAGGACATTCCCATTTGGAAAAATATGGGGTGAAAGTGTTCTGTCGAAAATGCAATCAAAAGTAAAAAACAATTCAAATCTGAAAATATTCTGTTAAAGCGTAGACTCCCTAGCAAGAACCTGAAACGTGGTCAAAAATTACCGTCACTGGACTTGCACCCTCACAAATATCATCCATATCCACCAGGTTGTCTGCACAGAGATGAAATTTTACTTTGCCATAATAAGACAAAACCAACTTCGAGTCTGAACCCTCGATGGGGGCCAACCCAAACCCAAACAAGGGGCTTTTGGTCATGAAAAGTTGACCATAGCGATTCACACCCACATACGTCCCGGTGCCAGATCTTTCCAACGTGCCTTGTTCATCAAAGGCAAAAACCGACTGCCATTGGCTGGCAAATAAGTACCCATTGGCAACAACCACATTGTTGTGGGTGTGGTTTGGGGAAGATTTTGATCCGTTTGTAGGTATGTGCATAGTGCCATACCTAAGGCAAGTTTTTGCCAACACAAAGGATATTAAGGTAAAATGTAATAAAAGATTCATAGGGACCATCATTTTGTAGAAGGTTAAAACTACAGAGAAAGCTTTTTTCGAAAGTAGCAGTGAGACTAATGTAGGGAAAAAATCTTTCTTTATATGTTTCAGGGCTTTCTTTTCTAAAATCAGATCCGTTTAGGCGGAGTCACTGTTTATTTTAGAACATACAATAATTTAGTACTAGACTGACTTGGCATTGTTTTGTTTCTGTTTTTGAAAATACCTCCGCGTAGAATATTGGCTGTTCCAATTGCCGGGTGAACCTTTTTTTTTTGCTATTTACAAAACATTCCTGGACCCACTTTGAGCCACATCAGTGGGCATACTCATGAAAAAGTGCCACTTAAAACAGAATGGAATGAGTGTTTTAGGATAAAATAATGTGTTCTTTTAATTGAGCCACTGGAAATAGATGCTAATATATTCCTTTGGTGAATCAATGGTGTATTTTTTTAGTTAAACTGCATTACTTTTAAAAACATTTAGGTGATCCACACAATTTATTTTTGTTTATGAAAAAAGTTAACCTCGGAAATAACATGAAATTGCCGCAAATTACACTCAGTTACTTGGCCGTTTTCGGCCGCCGGCTGTTTTTGGCCATTTTTGTGATTTACACGCCACGGAAATTTCATTGACGCGATGACAAAGCAATGGGTCCGGTGGAATTTTCGAAAACGCCCCAAATTTTTGGTTGGTGCCGTAGATTTCTGTTCCCTGTGGATGTTATACAATTCCTTGTAAACGAATAATGAAGAGACAATAGAACGAACAAGAAAGTGAAGAGAAATTTGAGTAAAATGCAACAAAAAAAATACAATAAATAGTTTCTTCGTTTTGAAATTATTTAAAAAATAACCTGTCTTGGAAGGAGCTGGCGTCCAACAGCAATTTATATTATATAGTTTTCTATTGTGTGCGCAAGGGCGAAGAATAATTGCGGCAATCAAAGGCTGTAAATTTCAGGGTTGTCGGCCTAAAACAGCTGAGTTCTGCGGATATTTCTTCTTTTCATATGCCTTCTTCTGGAACAGACTCCGTTATTTTTCTCTCTACTTTGGTATAAATTAGGGTAAAGGCTGTAAATACCTGCCAGTATACCCAAGCCAAGCAATCCATTTATGGAAACTCTTGGCATTTGGGAGAAAAGATCCCAGCTCCAAAACCTTTTGACCATTCGGCCACCGGTCCATCAGCAAAGCCCTGTTCCAGGAGTTCTAGGTCACTTGAACAAATAAAAAGGCTGTGTTTACAAAAAACAAAGGAGACAGGTGTGTGCGTGGTATACAGTATTTCTGCAGGCGTGTTCCTGGGAAAACTTCGTCCAAGGTTTTGTTTCAGTGAAGATTCTGTTACTTGAATTTTTGCCTTCCGCTTTTTCGGGTGTGTTTCTGTTTCATCGGGAGATAGTAGCTTTATGGTCCAGAATCTTTTGATATGTGTTCCAAGAATCTTTTCTGTGAGTCTGAAATTACCGGGCGGGCCCACAAGCTGTACACTGATA
>JAJMIV010000369.1:0-13723 GCA_030563445.1 Metschnikowia gruessii
TTTTTTGCTTAATACATCTGATTAAAGGACGGTAATGGTAGCCTAATGCCAACATAGAATGGATATTAGCACTTCTCTGACAGTGAGCATAATCGAGGACCAAAAATAGACGTCTTGTTAATCCAAAGATATTGCCAACAAAAAATAACAAGAATGAAATTAGCCGAAAAATTTATGCTTTAAATGTAAATTCCTTTTCTTTCTTAAACCCTACACATACACCTTCGGTAAACACAAACAAGCAGGAATCCGAAATTGGGCTTGGCAAAACGGCACCCCTCGTTTAAAGACTCATCGAGAGAAGCTTGGCTCCGAAACCCGGGCTCCGAAATATGGTCCCGTTTGTCATTGTCATCACTCTCCGCAGCGGAGCATTGCCCGAAACAGAAGGAGAAGGCGCCAAGGAAGCTTTTTCGCGCGGTCACGTGACCGAAATGTCGCGGACCTTTTGGCCCGAAACGGCAGGCGGCGGCCTTCGTCTACTGTGCCCCCGGACCCCGACTGGCATCTTTCTGCAATGACTCAGTTTCCCCAGGCTTTGCCCTAGTTGCCATGCGGCGCTATGCGCAAATAGCCCCCAAAAAAGAAATCACCGCGTCGCTTTCGGCGGCTTTTTTAGTTAGCTGCAATGTGGCTGCATATATAAATGTATGGTGGGAAAACATTGGCAAAATTTTTTAACTTGATTTAAACGATATAAAGAAAGGGGAGACCGCAGTAGAAAAAAAATCCCACTCACTTTTGCTGCCATTTATTAGTGTTTTCTTAGATCTACTATCGTTCATTGGACCCTTTTGGTGTTCTTTCCTTTTATTACTTCTCATCTGCATCATTGCATCTTCCTTATATCCTATTGACTAAACAATGTTGGCAAAGTCAGAGTCAGAAACCCAAAAGTCGGAGGCGTCCAGCCAGACAGGTAACGACCAGGCCAATGGAAACGCCTGGCAAAATTTCAAGAATTCATTCAAGCCCGCTAACCAGGTGGTGTTAAACTTGGATGACTTGGATGCAGTGGAAAAGGCTAACTTGCGTGCAGCCAATTCCCAGCTTTCAAAAAAATTGAAAAACCGCCACTTGCAAATGATTGCAATTGGAGGATCTATTGGTACGGGGCTCTTTGTCGGATCCGGATCTGCCTTGGGTACCGGAGGCCCGGCCGGTATAGTTATTGCATGGTTCATTACGGCAACTTTTGTGTTTACTACAATGCAAGGCCTTGGAGAACTCAGTACAACTTTTCCCATCAGTGGAGGATTCAACATCTACGCCACGCGGTTCATCGAGCCAGCAGTGGGATTTGCAGTTGGATGGAACTATTTCCTCCAATTCTTTGTTCTTCTTCCCTTGGAGCTTGTGGCTGCGTCGATTTCCATTCAATACTGGAATAAAGACTTGAACCCGGACATTTTCGTGGCGATTTTTTGGGTGATGGTGTTCCTCATCACCATGATGGGCGTCAGATGGTACGGTGAGGCCGAGTTTGTGTTCTGCATGATCAAAGTTATCACTGTGATTGGGTTCATCATTTTGGGCGTTGTTCTTATCTGCGGAGGCGGCCCAAACCACGAATTTGTCGGCGGAAAGTACTGGAGAGACCCCGGAGCATTCTCCAATGGGTTTAAGGGAGTCTGTTCTGTGTTTGTGACCGCTGCTTTTTCGTTTGGCGGAACCGAAATGATCAGTTTGGGCGCGGCCGAGTCTGCCAACCCGGCAAAGGCCCTCCCCAAGGCAATCAGACAAGTTTTCCTTCGTATAACCATTTTCTACTTGGGAACCATTATTATCATCGCCACGCTAGTGCCATACAACGATGGACGTCTTTTGAATGCCACTTCTGCAGCAGACGCCACCACTTCTCCGTTCGTTATTGCCATTGTTAACGGTGGTGTGAAGGGATTGCCCAGTGTGATCAACGCGGTTATTTTGATTGCCGTTTTATCCGTCGGTAATGCTTCTGTGTACGCATGCTCGCGGTCGCTCAATTCGCTTTCAGAACAAGGAATGGCCCCTAAATGGACTGGATATGTGGACCGCAAAGGCCGTCCTTTGTTTGCCATTGTGGTGACCAACATGTTTGGACTTTTCGCATTCATTGCCGCTTCCGATAGACAACAGGAGGCGTTCAACTGGCTCCTTGCGTTATCGGGACTTTCTTCCATTTTCACTTGGATGTCCATCAATATCTCCCATATTCGGTTCAGGGCGGCTATGAAGAAACAGGAAAGGTCTTTGGACGAATTGGTGTTCCGTTCGGCCACGGGCGTGATTGGCTCGTGGTACGGGTTTGTCATGAACTTCTTGGTGTTAGCCGCCACGTTTTGGCTCTCTCTTTTCCCGCTTGGCGCCAGCCCCAACGCGGAAAGTTTCTTCCAGGGATACTTGGGTTTACCCACGGTCCTTATTTGCTGGATCGGATACAAAATATATTCGAGATCGTGGAGGCTTTTGATCAAGGCCGAAGATATCGACTTAGATACCGGAAGACACGTTCCAGACATGGATCTCATCCGCCAAGAGGAGGCGGAAATGGCTTCGGAGTTGATGAACAAGTCATGGTGGCGCCGTGTGTTGGCCTACATCTTCTAACTGCATTCTAAATAACCTAGCATACTTAGCATTATAAAACAATTAATCTGTATATAAGGTGTTGTAGAGTGTGGACTTCAGGATATCCATTTGTGCCAGTGTGAGTTGAGACTAAATGTTACTTAAGTTTATATTCTTCATCAGTATCTGTTAGAGACCTTCTACTACTCGACTAGCCTATTACGCGATTACCCATTCTATTGTTTTCGTCTAAATATAGCCGTTTGAAGTATCGTCTTTTATAGACACTACGGGAACCCCCTATATAAAGCCAGCGATTCACCCTGAATGGGTATAATTGCGCGAAAATGGTTCTACCATTTTAATCAGTGTTGAAGATTAGTCTTAGTAGAAGTATGAGATAATGAGAAATCTAGTGGCAATAAACTAGTAAAGGTTTTTCGGTTTAACGAAGAACCCAACGGCCTCATCATGACACAATGTATATATGTCTTTTGTATCAGGAGACGGAAATAACTCTTCTGTAATTATTGTAATCAGAACTTTCTTTGCTATCTCTACCATATCTTCAGGGATCTTTTCCAAGGCAGAAGATATGGTCACAGACGGAAACTCACACGTAAATTCTTGAAATTCTCAAATTTTGAGACGTTTTGTTGACGAGGAGATTGTGGTTTACTATGTGTCTGAGGAGGTGGATCCGAATTCTGCCGCAGGAAACGATGATATGTTAGAGGAGGTGAACGAGTACAAAGATGATAATTTGAAGAAAATTCTCATCGAACTCACCGACACCAGTGAGTATGATGAAGAAATTGTGAATTCGATACTAAACAGTGCACCTATAGTGAACTACTTTATGCTGAACTAGTTTATACTTAGATGAATACTGTAATACACATCAAAGGCGACATCACTAAAGGAAGAAGAGCTCGTGATATGTTTTTTTTTTTTTTTTTTTTTGGAAGAAACATCTTATTACAGAAAATCTAGCTTGGACTACTTGAACCAATTTTATACTTCTAAAAATGAAATATTCTATCTCCAATATAGGTAACTTACTTTGAATCATTGAAGATTCGAGTTTCATTAGAGTGATTCTTACAAAGGTATGTGGCTAACTCTAATTCAGAGATGATCATTTGGGCAGTGCAAGATTCGAGCCATAAAAAAATAAACCCTAGGCTCCAACATTTTGGATTGAAACTCTTACTGTATTAATTTCAGCGCTAACACCAGGGAAATGATGACTATACTATCAGAAAATTGGTTTATACCGAATTCTTTATCAAACCATGTTTACCACTGGTTTTGCAACACTTCCCTAGAGATAGCAGCAGTTGAGTCAGTAAATTTGTTGTTGTATTACGTGATGAACATAGTGTGTTAATTCAGTAGGTGCCTTTTTGCAGCCGAATAGGCTTCCACCTGATTTGGCATTGTCTTTATGGAACCTCTAAATTAGTATTATCGATGAATTTTAAAGTGGATGTTTTGTGAGCTTGACTCTGGTGTAAGAAAAACATTTGGCGATTCATTGCCAGTACAAGCCATAACGAAAACCTTTTATATCCAAAAAATTGTCTTCTGTATATGTATAAACAAGCATATATACACACCAATATTCGCTTCTTTCTCTGGTGACGAGGTCTGTAATTTTTTGCTCCGCCCTGGATTCTGATTTCTTTGATACATATCATTCCTAAGTTTTTTATCAGATCTCTCGAGGTGTCATATTCAGAAGATTTAAAAGGGTGTAAATTTATGTTAAAATTTTGATGTTCGCCTCCTCAATAGCATGCCAAAGAGTATGCTGTTCTTCATAATGCCTTCCAGTAGAACCACATCCATCACAAAAGTTTACCTTGGCTATCCAACCCGCTAGAGTGGCGTTTCGCTAAAAACGGAAAAGATTTACCTAAAATTGCCGCTGAATATATTAGCGACAGAGCTAGGGATAATTCTGGCGGGTAGGTCGTATTTACCTTTTCTGCGTGTAAATTCCGAGCTTTATCTACAAGTGCATGCTTATTTTCAGTTCCATAGATTGAAATCACTATATACTGAATAGTGGTCATGTCTTAAATGGTAATGTGTCCAAATACCCATACATACTATATATAGCACAATAGTTTCAGCAAAAGTATACTCGTGTAAACGCTTTGCCCAAACCCCGCTTCCTCATGACACTACAGTAACAAACAGTAAAAACATTAACAAACAATTTCTATTATAATACAAGTCAGTTGTGGATTGTTTAACCACGCGCGTTCTCCAAATACCCCCTAAACACACTCCTCAACAGAGGAATTTGTAGACTCTAATGTAAAGAGGCTTGGCAGCCAAGATGGCCTTCTCCTCAGCAAGCTCTTGCTTCAAAAGATCCAAGTCCAACTCTCTTCTACCAGTATCAAGGTCGATGTCCTTGGCTCTGATGAAGAAACCCCAGTTTCTCTTCCAAAGCTTGTGGCCAATGTAGAAAGCCATGATGATTGGGAAAGACAAGTAGTCGGAGAAAAACTCGTTGGCGCTAGGAGCAGCACCGCCCAATGGGAACAAAGCAATCCAGAATTGAGCAATAAGAACCAAGATGTTCAAAATCACACCGAACCACGATCCAATGATACCGGCTTGAGAAGTGAATGCAAGCTCATCCTTGCCTCTACCTTGGACTTTAAGAGCACGTCTGAATCTGATGTGACAGAAACAGATGGATCCCCAGGTGAACAAAGAAGACAATCCGGAAATGGCTAACAACCAGTTGAACACATCGGCCTCCTTTCCAGAAGCAGAGATGAAACAGATCAAACCAAAGAGAGACTGAAGAATAATACCAAACAAAGGTCTTCCCTTTTTGTCGATGTAGTTGAACAACTTAGGGGCCTGGCCGGCGGCAGCCAAAGCAGCCATGGTTCTGGAAGAGCCGAAAACAGAAGAGTTACCCACAGACAACACAGCAATCATGATGACCACGTTCATGACCGAAGGCAAACCGCTGATACCGGCGTTTCTGATGGCAATGACGAAAGGAGAGTAACGAGCAGTACCGTCGGAACCGTGCAAGTCAGGACTGTTGTAAGGAACAAGACAGCCGACCAAGATCAACGAGATGATGTAGAACAAGGTGATTCTCCAGAAAACTTGCTTGATGGCCTTAGGCATGGTCTTTCTTGGGTTGACGGACTCGGCGGCAGCCAAACCAACCAACTCGGTACCGGCAAAGGCAAAAGCAGCGGTCACAAACACAGAACACAAGCCCTTGAAGCCGTTGTGGAAGGCGCCGGGGTTGTGCCAGTACTTACCGCCGATGTATCCACCCTTTGGACCTCCACCGCAAACCAACACAATACCCAAGATGATGAAACCAATCACTGCAATAACCTTGATTGCAGAGAACACAAACTCGGCTTCACCGTAACCCTTGACACCGAAAAAGTTAATCACAATAATAAGAACGTAGAAAATGGCCACATATGCCGCCGGATTCGTTTTTGTGTCCCAGTACTGCACCGTGATGGCAGCAGCAACCAACTCCAACGGCATCACCACCAACCATTGCATGGCGTAGTTCCAGGCCATGGCAAAACCCCAAGAGGGGTCAATGAATCTGGTGTTGTAGGTCACAAACGCTCCCGACACAGGGAACGTGATGGCCAACTCTCCCAAAGCATGCACAGTACAGTAAATCATCATACCAATCAACAGGTAGGCAATCAAAACAGACGCGGGTCCTCCGTGTCTCAAGACTTTTCCGGAACCGATGAACAAACCAGTACCGATGGAACCACCAATGGCAATCATTTGCAAGTGTCTTCCCTTCAAGGATCTGGAAAGTGGCGAGTTGGCTGTGACAATGGCAGCCTTCTCAACCTCGGACAAGTTAGGGTCGATTCCCAATTCAGCTTCGTCAAATCTTTTGAATCCGTCCACAAAGGTGGCCCACTTACCCATGGGGGCCTTTTGTTGTTGAGCATCAAAGGCGTCGATGTAAACACCGCCATCCTTTTCAGTGGAGGCCTGCTCCCTGGAAGTAACGTAATTTAATTCCTTTTCCGGCATTATTAGGTGTTAAGTAACTTCTAGAGAATTAGAGAAGAAACTAGGAAAAGAAGAAGAAACAAAATCCAATGAGGGGAAGAAACGCCCATAAATGATGGGGATTTCTACTGCTTATATATTATTTAGCAACATGGTACCATCAGTTGATGGGACTCATAAAAGCATCAAACATTATATTGTGGGTGTGCACATACGCCAGATAAGCAGCACTTTTGTTATCAGCACAGAAACATGTTGGAAAAATGCTAAATCGCCGCGTGGCCTGCGTCAAATCACAGAAATCTCACCAGCCGGTTGTGCGCACCTGTACATCCGGGCCATCCCCCGACCGGCACTTCCGTATTCACCAGATCTGGGAATAGTTGATAAAGTTGGAGAAAGTGGAAGCAATTTGGTTTAAAGGGCGAAAGGGAAGCAATGGTTTATGGATTTGCAGATTTGGGTTTCTTGAAGGGGTAAAGGTGAAAGTTCAGTGTTTATTGATGGTACCGAAGGAAAACCGAGAAAACTGATATTATGATTGTGTTGCGTCTTTTGGTACTTTTTTTTTTTTTTTAGGTTAAACCGAAAGGTCACCACACTTTTTTTTCGCTTGGCCTGTGTGATGCATGTTAAGGTAGGACAGACGGCCACGGAGTTTAACTTTGAGAGGATGTCCCAATAGAGTACACCACAATTGGTGACCATCAATCCCTTTCCCTAAATTCATATTCAGCCGTTCAATTATTCAACCACAATAAATTTTCTTAGCGCTTCTCTGGCACATGTCATGGGATTGGGTCCGGGGCGGACCAGAGGAGTTTCTTCTTGGCACAGTCTTGGGTCGCTTTTGTCCGGGATCCCTGCTAGGGTGTGCACACAGCCGGGTGTGGTCCGCTCCGCACCGCGTTCGGCCTGATTACCTGCATGTAAGGTGTTATCATATCATGCGGCTCGGGCAGATTTGGTAAAGAACCGAAAAAAACGCCATGGTAGTTGTGCTTGATGCGTCCTCAGCGGACCGGACTTCGTCAATGGTGTAAAGTATGTATAATGTATGATAATGTTCTATCGATTGGAGACTGAGTAAATATTCGAAACATCACAGAGATATGTGCCTGAATAAAAAAACGGCTGCAAAAGCCCGAATAATGACTTATTTTATTGTGAACATTTACGAGCATGTCCGGGTTTACTTGCCGATATGTCAGCAACCTTGCCGGCCAGGGCCTACGCAGATCGAGGATCTTTTCCCGAAATATGTCTTTCATTTTCTCGGTCACTTCATAACTTTTCCGGTATGGAACGTGAATAACCATGCCAATTGTCTGACCCCACGTTGCTTCTTAGCGGTGTTTTCTTCATTTGTATTTCTGACTTTATTTAAATGGGGTCGTTGCAAAGGCTGAGCATGCTACCAAGAACATTTAGACCACACTTGTAAAGCGACAATTTTACTATCTAACAAATTGAAGAAATATATGAATTGAAGAAATAAAATTGACTAAAACATTTACCAATATCTCGATAAACTAGTCTCAGACGATTCTGGACTTAACGGAAAGCAGTAACTTGTTTGCGCTAATATTCGTGCCACCGCGATCTCACTGATAAGAAAGTGGGGGCACCACCAAGCAACTGAACCCCGGGAATAGAAGGGTATGCGGCAATAAACGGCATTTCACGGATATTCACGGCAAACTGTTCCATTATCATTCCCCGTATGTATAGAGTTTGCATCACTGATTTAGATAGAGAGAAATATTAAGTGAAATGCCTTGTCCAACATTCAGAATGGGTACCATGTGTGAGATAAGAGATACAGTCACATAATTTGTAATATAGCTGAACTAATATCAGAACCGATCCAAAAAAAACATAAAAGAAGCAAAGAAAGGGCAACTTAAACCTTTAATTTTAGTGTTAGATTCTTTTTCTTTGTTTAGACAGCACTGGTTGAGTGTCTTTGACGAGGGTCTCATATTGGTGCGGTCCAGTGTGAGGAAATCTGAAAGACCCGCCCAAGTCAAAAACAACACGACCGTAAGGGAAACTAAATGAAGAACTAATAATATTAGTAAAGCTAGAATTTATACAGACACAATTCAGAAACAATTCAGAAGTACTAGCGTTACATTTCTAAACTACCCGCAAACTAAACCGTACGTATGACTGAATATTTTTTGATACGTTCACAGCAAAAACGAATGCATGCAACGGAAAAGATTGGTTTCAGCCACGGCATTCTTTCATCAGTCCACTCACGTATCTTATCTATGGGTGCCCGATTAGGCTAGCGGATCCCCGGTTTTCACGCGGCGTTATTTGGGTTTGCTCGTTTATCTACAGGCATATATCATATCTCGCAGGTGGGACCTGTGGTGGTGGCCGATACAGTACGAGAGGAAAGTATAATGTTTTTATAGAAAGAACCATGTGATTTTTTTTCTTGGTTCTTCGGTTATTCATAGTGCATGTAGGATATTGAGTTGCCATCATCGAGAATTTCGACCTCGGTGGTATCAATGGTGTTATGTTCATTATTGTTCCGATAATGAAATGTATAGGACAATTGAACTGTGGAGTTTACCCACAAAGGGGGGTTTATGGTGGTTACAAAAACAAATTGGCTTTGGAAGTTCATAAAAATTAGAATGTTGTTATTTCTCAGATTGAAATATTCAGATGCTCACGTGGCTTTGATTGATACTGGCTTTACTAGAATGATTACCAATATACGATACATGGAAGTTTGTTTCACGGTGTCTGTCTTTATCTGAAAGGTAAAGAGACAAGGGAAACTACCTGACACACGAATTATGGCGAAATTCGAAATACGCAATTGAAGTGTTAGGTTAATGTTGCTGAAGAAAAATATTTAAATCTGGATGAAGCAAAATGACTAGAAATCGAGTCGAGATAGACCAGTGCCAGTAAAAACAGGGACCAAGAAGAGGGGTTTCCGCAGCGAAATGGTTTTGTCATTTGTCCTTTCATACTTGAGAATAGTCGAGCTTGCTTCTATTCCATTTTCATCAGTTTAACTTCCTGCGTGATTGCATTAGAACCACGAAAACCAATTAGGATGCGCTTATATGGCATACCCATTTTATCCAAACGTTGCATGTTTAATTAAAGACTCTAGATGCACCACCGGGAGAAATTTTTGAGGGGTTGGGTTTTTAGCTTCGAAACTTTACTCGAAGGGAAGCCACATTTCAATAGAAAGCTTCTCCGCCTACCTGTCTTGGATTAACCTATGCTTCGACTTCAATACTTTAATCCCAAGTTGGGTTGTTTGGTCACTGAATAATGATTAAAAGTATCCCACATCCCAAGTGTAAAAGGACGAATATCTAAAGAAAACTGTGAAGTTCTACGTTTCCAAGAAAGGTTTTGTGTTCTCTAACCATACGACCGACCAGTATGACCAACATATTAAAGATTCTGAGATTGTCGTCCTGCTGAAGGCGCTTCCAAGAATTTTCTTCAAACACTAAGTTTTCTTCCTTGGTGAAATCACCGACTGCTTTGTGCGTTAGGGGTTCTGAATATCAACTGTTTTGGTGAACAGTGACACCGGTTCACTTCCTCTCCTTATTGCTAAAGTGTTGGCCGAGATTAGTTGGACGGTGGGTTGTCCCTTTTGGTACGAAAATAGCCCTTTTGTACTTAAACATCAGTGAAGGTCATCTTTGGCACGCAAAAACACAGTGCTATTTTACATGCTTCATTAGTAAAATTGGTGTGACCTACCCAAGAGAATGTTCTTCCGTTCTTCATCGTGTCTGAAGGCTCGAATATGAGGCCAGTCGACCTGGAAGTTAAAAGTGTTCCCAGAACCTTTAAGGCGTCTAGTAAAATTCAAACACACTTGCATTTTCGCAAAACTAACGCCGAACAAATTACAAGCTTCTGCAGTTACTTCATCCCAACATTTCTCGTTAATGTACTTTAGTGAAAGTACGTTACACACGCTTTCGACCTTGAAGAAATCAGTTATTCCTCGGTTTCCCTAGTCTTTGCATCATTAATTCGGCGATAACTAAAGTGGAAGCTGTAAAGTCAAAAATGGGGTATTCCCTCTCTCTGCCCTTGCTTTGCTCGGTTTACTCAACAAACCCGGCATACTACCTGCAATTAGCAAGACCAAAAGTGTTTGTGGTGAAGCGAGTAATAAGGGATTAAAATAATTCTGAGTAATCGGGTAAATCTCCAGAAATACCCAATATCCCAGAAACAGCCCTTTACTGGGAACTAAATTCAGATTTCAATATCTTTAGGATGGAGACGGTTGACCCCAAATACTGCTGGACGGATCTCACATCGAACTTCAAATATCATGTGTTTTCATCAAACCAGAATTTCAACAGTATTAATGTAATTTAATGGGAATGGTTCAACCTTCAAATGGTTGTGATGGCCTTACATATCTCTTTCAATCTCAACCCTAAATGCTTGAAACCTACTGACCAAGCAGGCGAGGATTCCATACTATAAGCATTATTTATGGTGCTTTAAACCGTGAGCGGTAATCATTCGCCTCTTTAATAATAAGAGAGGGAAAGTTTCAAGGTCACTTTCTGACTTGTTAAAGTGAATCTCCCTCATGCGAGATCCCCTGTGCGAGGTCGTCAGCACAAGTAGTGAGTATTACTGTATAGTACTCAATAAAGCTGGTGTACATATTTAGAGAAATGTATATGATTGCGCATTTATATGGCCAACAAGTACTTGGGCCAAAGGTAGCCGAGTAATGCCCAATTTTTACCGTTACTCTCGCTCGAAAAAACATGTACCATCAGAGCACCAGGAAGACCGCCCATCCCTAAACAACCCCCTACACTTGTCACAAATCAACAGTTACAGATATATTTAATGCAGTATAAAGAGATGTGGCGTGGTTATCTACTTCTTCTCCTTCTTTTCCTTCTTTTCTTTCTTTTCTTTCTTCTCTTTCTTCTCCTTCTTCTCAGACTTGTCCTTCTTTTCCTTCTTTTCCTTCTTCTCGGACTTGTCCTTCTTTTCCTTCTTCTCAGACTTTTCCTTCTTTTCCTTCTTGTCCTTCTTCTCCTTCTTTAGTTTCTTGGAGTCCTTCTCCTCATCCTCGTCGTCTCTCTTTCTCTTCTTTGGAGCCTCCTCCTCATCGTCAGACTCGTCATCAGAGTCAGCAGCAGGAGCAGTGGCAAGTGGAGCAGTGGCGTCGGCATCGGCGTTGTAGGCTCTGGCCTCGGTAATGTCGATCTTCTTGGCGTCTCTGGCCACTCTGGAGGTGGTTCTCAAGTCTCTACCTTCCAAAGCACTCAATCTGGACTCGACCTTGGCTCTGACCTCCATTCCGAAGTCTCCAGAGTCGTCTCTGTCCTCAGCCAAGGAGTCGTATCTCAAGGCAACGGCAGCCTTGGCGGCAAGCACTCTGGCAATCTTACCCTTGTTCTTACCGGAGGCTTGGCCAACCAAAGAGGCGTGGTACAACAAACCGTACTTAGGAGTGTCGTGCTTGGTCTTCAAGGCTCTGAACAAAGCCTTCTCAGCACCCAAGATTTGGATGGTGGAGGCAGGAGCCTTGGCCAACGAGGTCAAGGAACCGGCGTGGGCAATTAATCTAGCACCAACCAACTCACCAACCAAAGAGGTCAAGTTAGGAGCAATGGCCTTCATACGCGAAGACAAGTAGTTGGACAATTGTTCTCTGTAAGCAGCAAAGTCCACGATCTGCTGGGCCAAGGCCTTGATGTTTTCCAAGTCGTTGTCGGTGATTTCGGTACCCATGGACACCTCGGCAGCGTTTTTGACTTGCTCCTCGATCTCCTCTGGCAAAATCTCCGAGAGGTCAGTCTCGGCAGCCTTAGAACGGATACCCATGGTCAAGATGATTCTGGCGTAAGCCACGGAGTCGGTTATAAGCTTGGCCAACTCCGGGAAGTGCCAGCCGTACCATTCCTTACATCTCATGGCGTATGTGTTGAGTTCCTTGTCCAAGTCGTCCAACAAGGCAATGGCCTGCACAATCATGGTGTCCACTTTATCGGCAGAAAACTTCAACTTGTGTCTACCAATAGAGTGGGCCAAACCAAGAGACATCTGCTTCAACACCGAGTCGTCCAAGCCTGGCAAAAGCTCGGGCAAAAACTCTCTGATGGATCTGTGCAAGTCCAATGATGCAGCATCGGAAACCACGGAATAGTTCAATCCCAACTTGTTGATGGCATTACCCAACTTGGCCTCGGAAACCACCAAAGTGGCCTTTTTCTCGAGCTTGACGTCCTCCAAGAGCTTCTTCAAGTTGTCAGAAACACGGCCCTCGATGACGGCGTTAGCTTCTTCCAAGGCATTGGCAGCCGATTGGAACTTCTCGAATCTGTGGATTTTGAACTGCTCAGCAACCTTCTCGGCCGAGTTCAAGTCCTCAATGAGGGTGGCCGACTTGTAGATTTTCTTGTCGGCAGCCTTTAAGAGGGCGTACCCTGCGGCAGTTTCAGTCAACACGTATGCCATTTTGTGTAGTGTGTTGTAGAGTAGATGTAGTTTTCAACTGATGCTATTGCTTGGGATGGAGAGAAAAATTCCGCACGATGAGGTGGATGGGAAAAATTCAGCCTGGTGGTGCACATAGCGCGGTTTTTGTTGTTAGCGCACAATTTGATGGTGGTATTTGTGCTGGGTGTACGGGTGTGTTCGCGGGATGTTACTGTACTTGAATGCGATGAATATTCACCGAATTCACTCCTGCGAATTCTCATTGCTGTTACTGATATTCTGCTGCTATTCTGCTGCTAATATTCTGTTGCGGTGCGCGAGGCAGACCAATTAAATCGGGGGGATGAGGAAGGGGGGCCACTGAGGGGCCACAGAAACACACCGATATTTTGGTTTTCCACTATTTTTTTTTGAACAATTTGGAAATGTTTGGGGATTAATAATCAAGCTTTCTTTTTCTTTTTTTTCGGATACTGAGGAGATTTCGTGGACAGGGTTGGGGATTTTTCTTACATCACCGTATGGGGATATACGAATGTACGAAATGATTTTTTATGTATATGAAAACGGTAGAAAAAGGTTCCGCACGTAGGTTAGCGTTGTTAAAGCTACGCCTGCACCTCGTCAAAGCTTAGACATAGCCCGTCCCGTCACG
>JAJMIV010000370.1:0-12179 GCA_030563445.1 Metschnikowia gruessii
TTTTTTCCATATGAATGGTATGGCTGCCCCAAACCCCAATTTTCTCCATTTTCATTACACTAACACTGTCATCCAGTGATTTTTGATGCACTTCCCAGCATGTCCATGAACATATTTTGTTGGCCACTGGTCAGTCACGTGGTCTCGCCGGAATGATTTCCCTAGGTTTTACAAAATTAACTTCATGTTATTCTCTATTTTAAAAATATTAATATTATTTTGAACGGTATTAATATTGATATTATCTTCAAATATCAATCACACATGAATATATTACGCGCAAATAGCTGGTAACAACAACACTGCCTCAACCCCAAGCAATCACTGTTACGCGACGTGGCGATCACGTGATGCGGCTGGGTGCCAAATCTCGCCTACTTCCAACACTATGCCAACAGGTAAGCAAAAACACTGTCCACAATATTTCCATAAAACACTACAATTCGCCATTTCAAATTCCCCCTGCAATGTCTTTGGAACCTATCCAGCTTAGTGATCTCTACACTAACGAAAATACGCTCGCATACCTAGCGGACTTGGACCTCCAGTTGTCGGGTCACATAACCGAAGACGTGGATCTCGACTATGCGTTGATTTTAACGCAATTGGACGGGCTTTTGAAGCAAATGCTTCTTTTTGAAAAGGAAAATGCATCCAAACGGACAGCCCAGGCCAATGCGGCCCCAGATGCGGCTGAAGCTCCTGAAATCCCCAAGAGTGTATCACTCAACGTGGTGAAATTACTCTCGAGAACTGTTGTCACGGTTTTGGAGAAACTTCCTAGCAAAATCTACGACTTTGCCAATACTCTTTTGGGAGAACTTTCTGTGGATGAAGATGGACAACTCACAGGTTATGGGCAAATTGCCAGTGTTGTTTTAACTGATATTTTGGAGCACTATCCTCTCCAAGTGGCCTCTTTGTTAAACTTTGCTGCCACACAAATTTATAAGATCTTGAAGAAGAACCCCGCCGCCAATCCCACCATAGTTTTCTTGCTCAGCTGTGTGGTCAAGGCTGCGCAGAAATCCGACATTGATGAGAAGTTTCTGGCCAAATTGGTCAAACTCATTCTGAAGACACTTACACAACATCACATATCCATTGGTGGGTCGGAGGAAATCCCTTCTGTGGAATTCGAATCCGGGCCCAGTACTGTCCTGATCACGTACTATATTCTGGCCTTAAGAGACCTTTTGATCCTACAGGTGACCTCCAATTATCAAGGCTTATTAGAGCTTTCTGCATCTGCCACATCTGGTAGCAAAATGAAGCCCGAAGCCATCATGGCTCAGCAGCATCTGTACCAGCAATACGTCCTTACATCCCACGAGAAAGTATTTCTTTCTTGCTTGCAGTCGCAATTCACTGAAGTGCGTGCTGCCATGGTTGATCTTCTTGCTACTTTGTTCATCAACTTTGTGGCCACCGGCAAGTTCAATGCGTCTGAATACTTGCTTGGATTGTATCCCATGCCGGATTTGAATTTGTGGGACGAAACTTTAACCAGCAAGATCGGTCCTGATTCCGAGCCCGTGCCTGAATCCAGAACAGAAAAGAACTTGCTTTCGAACCACGATAGTGAAGGTATCATTGGCTCGAACTTGAACACGCTTCTTCTTCAGATTGGAATTGTGGAGGCGTTTGTTTTCTACATCCAGCTAGAGCTGTTACAAGATAAGGAATTCCTTGCATCGTCGTTGACTTCCATCATCGACTCCATATTGCTCAAGTTCGACGAGGTCAATGATATTTCCCATATTCAAAATGCCTCTTGGGTACGCACTTTATCCCAGTGGACCAAAGTGATTGAATTTCTTGTCAGCGAATGCGGCTCACTGTCACACGATACGTTGGCTCGCTATGTGATTCAGAACTTCTCGTCTTCCCAAGAAGACCCCTCACGCGCTGGTTCGCCTGACCCAAGAGGCTTGAGCAAAGAGAAAAAACGCGAGTCAGGTTTGTTCCGGTTCAAGTCTTTGAAGAAATCCAAAAAGAAGGGCTCCGATCGCGGCCAGGTCAACCTCTACAATAACCCCTACCAATTAAAGTTGGTTTTGGATATTGTGTCCATTCTTCTCCCACATGGCGTTGACTTCAACTCGTTAACCCAGGTTAAAGGCGATGAAGCCTTGCTCGAAGAAGGTGATGAAGATGGCCTGGTTGATGAAGACGAGAACAAGTCCACCACAAAGAGAAACAGTTACGTCAGCGACTTACTTCTTTCTTTGCTTGCCAATGATTCCGAATATATCCGAAACTACAGTTTAGTTTGTCTTCTTGAGTATGCCCAGGTCAATCGGTCCGAAACTAATCGTTTAAGCTTGGAAATTTTCTCCTTGGTAAGCCAAGAATTTAACAATCAGACTCCAAAGGAAACAGCCTCATCCCCAACTGAAAGAAACATTTCCAAGTCGGTCACCACAAAATTGATCTCCTACTCCTTGGCCTTGCTGGCTCTCATCAAGCAAGCTGACATAACTTTGCTCCAGAACTCTACCGTAGCAAAGCTTTTGAGTTTCTGCACGCAAAACCTAAAGCACAACAGTGCTGTCGGGCTGAAGAACATCAAAAACGGTGCATGTTGGATTGTGTTGTCTGCCTTAGTCACCTTTTACCATGAGTCTGAATTCGTCAAATTGAACTCGTCTCAGTTCTTGGTCTTTTGGAAGAACTTGTTGACTTCCCAATTTGTCAGTTCCGGGTTATCCGGAGACGGCACTCTGGAAAACCTGGAAGATATAATTCAAAATTTGAAGTTAAGATCTTTTAGTATTCTTTGCTTGTTGAATTACATCTCAACGGTGGAAGTCACTCCCGAGCTTGTGAAGCAACTTCAGTTCCTTTTGATAAAGTCCCACAAATACTTGGTTTATCTTGAAAGCAACTTCGAAGAACTTGGCTTGGTGACGGGATTTAATCCCCAGGCGTTCAACGAGTCCGATTACAATCCAAACTTGATCAATGGCCTTCTTTTCTCGAACCATTTTGAAAGCAGCAAGTTATCCACTGCGCATCAATTGATTAGTTTGCTCCTTTACAATAAGAAACTAGTCATGCAAGGGTTTATCAAAATTGCCCACTCCCTCAAAGGTGACATTAACTCTAGCTTGGTTGTTCTCTTAGTGAAGATGTTTGCAGATGCCAAGTTGTTTTCGAGACTCTCCCCTATTGATCAAATCAAAGATAAGGGAAAGACATCCAAAACTAAGCAGAGCTTATCCAAAGTGGTTCATCAAGACCTTGATATTCTTTTCCTTGTTGAAGACTATAACTATAATTTTGGAGTCACCAGCAAATTTTCGTCTGATTCCTCGAACATTGACGAACTCTGCTGCAATGAAAATGAGAAGCCGTTGGGCTCTGGTGTGTCATACTGTAACATTCCTTTCGTTAGTGACCCCATCAGCTACTCGAAGTCTTCCATTGAAAGCTTGAAAACTCCAGAGATTTTCAATTGGACCGACCTGTTGGAAAGAATGCAAAACCTGTCTTCTTCTCACAGTGTGAATTTCGACCCAGCAGTTTTGATTTCGCACAATTACTCTTTGCGTCATGTTTACTCGACTACATTAGTCACGTCGCTTGTCGATCTTTCCATTGAGCTTTTCCAATTAGTGTTTCCTGGTTTGAGTTACAAGATTCAGTTCTCTCTTCTTGAGCAGTTAAGAACTTCGTTAACCACCAAGAACGTGGACCCATTGCGGAGAAAGGCTCTTTCAATTAATGTGGGCGTGGCGCTTCATGGTGTCTTAAACCATCTTGTCAAGAAGAATTTGACACTCAACGAAGACTTGGTAACCCTTCTTCTCGATATACTAGAGTTGGTCGATACCACAAACATTGCCTTGGTATCTGTATGTGCAGATCTGGTGGGTTTGGCTGCACACTTGCTTCCAAAGCCCAAATTGGAAGACCTTGTCGCCACCAGCATTGCCAAGATTGTGAACGATACATCACCTTATCGCAGAGGCCGTTACGTTTTATCACTCGCAAGAATCAATTACTACAGTCATCTTGCTTTCCTCGAGATACATGATGTGATCACTCAATTGACAAAGGATTCACATCCGGTGATGTCATTCTACAGTTTGAATGCAGCTTCCATCCTTTTCGAAAACCCTCTCGGAAATCAAAGCTTGATTGAAAATATCTTGGAGTCATCGCATGCTAATCTTCTCGCAGACGATTTCAGTCTGAGCAATTCAACTAGCTCTTACGTCAGTTTACGTTCGAAGTATGGTTTGACTAACACCGTGGCAAACTTGATTAGAGTGTGTATCACATCTCTAGGTCCGGGAGTTAGGGATTGCTCCATCGATGTGAAGTCTAAAATCTTTCAAACCTTGCTACTTTTGTCACACGGAATCGGGTGCTCGAGCATGAAAGAACTTATCAGCTCCGTCACAACTATTTTGGCAGCTTGCCAAGAGTTGATCATTTTTGACCCTGATTTCACTGCAGGTTTCACAGGATGGTTTAATAAATTCTCTATCACCATATTGCAAGCTAACTTGAAGACTGGTGTTGGAATTGTCAGGCCCACTTCGGTCAATATGGAAGGAATCTTTCCTTTCACTTCAAGTCAGGGCTTGTTGGAAGCTGCGCTTGTCAGCTTAGTTGAAATGACTAAGATTGGAGTCCAAACTTTGGACAAAAAATCATTAAGCTTAGCATGGACTCTGATGGAATTGAGGCCTTGTGCTGAACTCAAGTCCCTTATTTCCTTTTGGGTTGACTCAAGTTCGGAGGCTCGATGGTTCCACCAGTTGACTCAACTTTTCAACATGTCATCGAGAAAGTTGGTTGGTAAATTTTTGGAATTGAATTATCAGCAAAAGTTATTGCCACTTCAGCAAAGACACAAGAAAACCAACAAGGAGGCCAATGTTGAGTTTGCCGACGAAGAAGCACAGAACATTGTTGAGGAAGAAGGCGAAGTTGACGATAAAAACCAACCGATAAACTGGGCTTTCAGACTGCTCATCTATGACCTACTCATCAAAATCTTGGTAGATGCGAAGAAGAAGCCACAGTTGATTACCAGTTTAGAACCCAAGATTCAAGAGATTGTCAGAATCTCGTTTTTGGGTACTACTGCGCCGGTTGTTTCTATCAAGTTGAAGGGTGTGGATCTCCTCAATAACGCGTTAGAAGTGTTTGGACATTTGGAGGATCCAATTTACCCTGGAGTCTCCATTCTTGAGCAACAACAAGCACAAATCATCAGTGCCTTGATTCCATGTTTCAGCTCTGATAGCGATGCCAGTGTGATTGTTGAGGCCATTGATGTCTCGTCTAAATTCATTAATCTTCCTCGCATAAACTTCTATTCCAAACAAAGAATCTTGAAGACGATGATTTACTTGTTGGAGGAAATCTCATCGAATAAGTTCTTGAAGTTTGTGCATTTGGAGTCGATGGCCGAGTATGGCAGAAAGGCGATTCAGTTGGCAATCTTGAACTGCTGGGCTGTACTCAATGTTAATTTCACCGGATCAACTGGGTCAATGGAGCCAGAATTTGATGAGATTTTGAAAAAGTACTCGAAATTGTTGATCTCACTTTGGATATTGGTGCTTAAGGAACTTTCCAACCTCAAATACAATCAACCAAACGCCAAAGAACTCAAGCTTTACGATGAATACTGGCTCAACTTTGTGGAAGTGCTCAGTCTAATTATCGAGAAGGATCATTCGGCAGTTCAAACATATTTGCAAGAGGAAGAAGATAACTTTTTCTTTGTGATGTTCTGTCAATGCTCAGAGGCACTCATCAAGAATCAAAATGTTTCGCAAGTTTTGGGCTCTGTCAACCGACTTGTGAAAATCCCAGGCCTTTCGAAGACTTTATTTGGTGATGATGTTTTTGGAGAAGTGATCGATCTTTTGGATCGTCTTATTTTGATGGAGGAGGAAATCGAAACAAAGTGCAAGGTAGTGGATACTGTGAATATCTTGTTTGAATCATTCACCAGACAGGCGATATCTCTGGATATTTCCACTGCTAAAACCTTCGAGCTTTTGAGGGTTGCCATGCTTCCTTTATTCGAAATCTTTCCGTTCTTGCGCCAGGACTTCAATCCGGAAGATGCCACCAGCAAGTTGCTCATCAAGAGATGTAACACCGAGAGCAGTCTCTCCATGGCTCACAAGCAGTTTTCTGTGCTCTCTCAAATGATCCAAGGGTTCCCGGAGAGCACTCGTGTGGACTTGGTTTCGTGTATGTTGTATTTGATTGCCAAGTTTTTTGAGTTTGGGGACGATGCTTTGATCGGTGCGGCCTTGCCGTTCTTGAAGGTGATTATTTCCCAAGCTCGAAACATCGACATTGATTTGCTTGGTCCATTCATGAAGATTATTAAGGCCAACGGGCTTTTTGATTCCAAGCTCAGCAAAAAGAACTACATGATCACCTTGATTATATTGATCACTGCAGGCGATGTTGCGTTAGAAGAGGATGATGCAAGCAGTTTTGCTGAGTTTTTGATTGAAAGCATTGCGGACAAAAGTTTGGCATCGACCAGCATTCAATCGATCAAGTCTATCATCATCAACAGCGCCAAACTGCATAATGACACTTCCACAAGAATCACCAAGTCCATCTTGAAGTCTATTCTCGACTGGTTGATCAACGGCGAGGATAAGGAAGAAGTGGATGTTAAAATCCGGTTTGAGATCGTTTTCTTGTTTACTCAATCTGGCTCTATTGACACAGAGGAGAAAGCTACCGCTTTGTTCGGCTTGCTTATTCCTTTGCTTATAGACTACGATCACAAGGACATTTTGACCAAGGAATACTTGCATGAAAAAATGACAAGTCTCATGACCAACAGAATCAACAGTTTCAAGCAAGTTGTGCAAGAGCAACTTGATGAAGCCCAGAGACGTACAGCTGAAAGTTTGGTGAAATACAGCAGCCAAAGCAAAAATGACCTTGACGACGGAGGAATTCAGTTGAAATCCTTTACGTAGGTGAAGGAGAACAGAAAATATGGAACAATGGAAAACCCTTCAAATTGCAAAATCAACCAGGCAGGAAATCAACCAGGCAGGAAATCAACCAGACAATCTTTTGCAATCGCCATCCATCTACTGGATGGAGGCACGGGTCCCGTGATGCAGTGCGCACAAGACAGGAATTTTAAGCGTAGTCATGCGAATCATAGCTTCTTTACTTCAATAGACAGGTACACTTAACACAAGAGTAGTCGACTTTTTCTGGAATATTAAGGCTCTGGGCTGTTCTGTGCTTGCTTTAAATGATATTCTCCCTTTTTTTGGCGCTCATACCGCTTTTGGCCGTGGTCAACGCGGCCACTCATGAATATTTCTTCAATGCCTCTCTCGTGAATGCTAATCCGGATGGCGAACACGAAAGAAAGGTGATTGGAATAAACGGACAATGGCCCAACCCGATCATAAGGGTGGCTAAAAACGACCGTGTTATTATTCATCTCCGCAACGACATGCCAGATCGCAACACGTCGTTGCATTTCCATGGGTTATTTATGGAATCCACTAACTCCATGGATGGACCGGAACATATCACCCAATGTCCGATTCCTCCCGGGCATACTTTTGTGTATGACTTTGTGGTGAAGCAAACAGGAACCTACTGGTACCACTCGCATCTGGGCTCGCAGTATAGTGATGGTCTTCGTGGTATGTTCATTATTGAGGAAAACTCCGTGGAAGATTACCCTTTTGAGTTTGATCAAGAGGTTCCCTTGACTGTGGGAGATCACTATCATGCCGAAAGTAGCGACATCATGAAGTCATTTTTGTCGAGGTATAACCCCACGGGAGCCGAGCCAGCGCCCCAAAACACGCTTTTTAACGAGTCTCGTGATGTTTCGTGGGAAGTCCAGCCAAACACCACTTACTACTTGCGTATCGTCAATATGGGCATGTTTTTGAGTCAGTACTTGTACATTGAGGGCCACGAGTTCACTATCGTAGAAGTGGATGGTGTTTATGTGAAACCCGTGACGGTGGACTCGCTCTATATTGCCGTAGCTCAGAGATACGGTGTGTTGGTCAAGACCAAAAGCAGCCCATCTCAAGACTCGTTCAGGTTCATCAATGTCATGGACCAGACTATGCTTGACGTGATTCCAGGCGATCTTAAGCCTATTTCTACGAACTACTTGGATTATGGCAAACGTGTCAAGCATGCCAAGCCATTGGCTAATGGAGACCTGAGCTATGAAAAGCTTATCAAATCTTTGAGCCCCATCGACGATTTCACCTTGAAGACCGAGACAAACGAACAGTTGCTTGATGACCCAGACTACCAGATAGTCCTCAACTTTACCATGGGTAATCTCGGCGACGGTGTCAGTTATGCTTTCTTCAACGGTATCTCATACACTCCTCCAAAGGTGCCTACGCTTTACACTGTGTTGTCAAGTGGTGAATATGCCACCAACCAAGCCATCTACGGGTCCAACACCAACACTTTTGTCTTGCAAGATGATGAAGTTGTGGAGATCGTGGTCAACAACATGGACCCCGGCTTGCACCCGTTCCATTTGCATGGCCACACGTTCCAGCTCATCTCGCGCTCAGATGGCACCGATGACGATGATACCCCACAAATCTACAACTCTCTGGACCCCAACCACACTAATTTCCCCAAGCATCCGTTGGTCAGAGATACCGTGATGGTGAATTCCAACGGATTCGCGGTGCTCCGGTTCAAGGCAAATAACCCAGGTGTTTGGTTTTTCCATTGCCATGTAGACTGGCATTTGGAGCAAGGCCTTGCCATCACCTTGGTTGAGTCTCCAGTCGCAATTCAAGAAAACCAAAAGCCTATTGACAACTCGCATTTTGCTGCGTGTAATGCTCTTGACATCGCCACTAGAGGCAATGCGGCGGGTCGCTTGGGAGACTCGGAAAGCTCCTGGCTCGACTTGACCGGCGAAAACTTGCAGGTCAAGCCGTTACCTCCAGGATTCACAAACAAGGGTTATTTCGCCATGATTGCGTGTGCCGCTGCTGCTGTCTTTGGTGTGTTTTCCATTTATCAATACGGAATGGAGGATATCAACACCGACGAGGCAGAGCATGTTGTGAAGAACTTGTACAGTATTCTCGAACAGTATGACGGTGCGGAGACCAGTGCCATGCTAGGCCATGGTGCCGAGGAATAAGCCAGTTAAACACAATAATATGAAGAGAGGGGGGAAGCGAAGTCTGCGATAACAACATGTATGAAGCAGCATAGCTTGGTACAGTTAGAAAATGTAAAAACTATCAAAAGATAAATAGATACCCAGTCAAGAGAACACTGACTTTTTTCCAATATCATGTTACTGTATTTATGGTGCGCGCGCGACTTTCTTATCTAATAGTCTCCGAAACCGCACTTCCACAGTCCTGGAAAGCCTCACCCCCACAAGTATACATCGATATAAGTAAGGGCCAGCCCACAAAGCAGCATGTCACAATTATTTGAATGGGCTTTCGGGAAAAAACTCACTCCCCAGGAGAGACTCCGAAAAAACCAGCGGGCGTTGGAGAAAACGCAGCGAGAATTGACCAGGGAGACCACCAAGTTGCAACAACAGGAGAAAAAGCTCATGCTGGAAATCAAAAAGTCTGCTAAACAGGGCCAGATCGCCAGTGCAAAGATCCAGGCCAAGGACCTCATCAGAACCAAGAATTATATCGTCAAATTCAACCTGATGAAGGCCCAATTGCAGGCCATTCTGTTGCGTATCCAGTCTGTTCGGAGCAACACCCAGATGGCCACTTCCATGCGGGATGCTACCCGCTTATTACTGGGTATGAACCGCCTGATGAATCTTCCCCAGCTATCACGCATTGCGCAAGAGTTTGCCAAGGAAAACGACATGATGGACCAGAAACAAGAGTTTATGGACGACGCCATCGACGACGCCATGGAAATGGACGAGGACGGTTTGGGAGAAGACGAGCAGGCCGACGAGATCTTAACCAAGGTCTTAGACGAGATCGGAGTGGACTTGAACACCAGCTTTAAGGATACACCCAACCAAATAAATGTGGAGCACACAGCCCCAGATCGTGTGGCGCAGGCCGTCGGGGCAAATGACGAGGACGACTTGCAGGCGAGATTAGATAGCTTGAAGAAGTAATAGGTTAGTGAAAGTGAAAATACGAGGTTTGGCTTGGGCCTGGCCAATATGATAATCATGGTGGTCATGAATAAATATCTATAAATGTACAGCCACTACTTAAATGTATTTCTTCTCCTCCAAGTACTCGATGATCTTCTGGGCACTCTCCTCGATGCTTTGTCCGTCGTAGTTCTTCAAGTGGATCTCTGGGCTCTCTGGGGCCTCGTATGGAGCAGAAATACCAGTGAACTCCTTGATGATACCTTCTCTGGCCTTCTTGTACAAGCCCTTAGGGTCTCTTTGCTCTGCAACTTCCACAGGAACATCAACGTACACCTCAACAAAAGGCAAGTTGTCCTTCTCGTGCAACTCTCTTGCGGTTTGTCTGTCTTTAATGTACGGACTGATGAACGAGGTCAAGGTAACACTACACGAGTCGGTGAACAATTTAGCAACCTCAGAAATTCTTCTGATGTTTTCGTTTCTGTCGGCCTCGGAGAATCCCAAGTCCTTGTTCAAGCCAAAACGGATGTTGTCACCGTCCAATCTGTACGCATTCAAACCTCTCTGCAACAAGGCCTGCTCGATAGCACAGGCAATAGTGGACTTACCACTAGCAGACAAACCAGTCAACCAGACGGTGACACCTCTTTGTTTTCTGAACCCCGCACGTTCTTCGTGGGTCAAGTTGTCGTGCCAAGTGATGTTAGTAGCCATTTTTGTGTAGTAAAATTGCGTGAAAGTAGCAAATTATAAGATTGCAAAATTCGCTTACAAAATATGATCTTGCTACAATGTAATCATTGCACGTGACCATGCGAAAGATTGGAGTGCGTGTGATCTCGCCGACGGTCTTATTGTTTTTTTTGTTTTTTTGAGTTTTTGCCCCTCTTTTTTGCACCCATATGCATGTCGCCGGGCCACAGTAAAAGTGTTTAATAGGGGAAAACACTTGGCACTCGCGGGAATTGCCACAATTAACATGAATTTTTCTTCCTCTTAGATTTGCCTCATGCCTTGCCTTCTTGGTTGGCTTTGGTCTATTGGTACTGGGAGGATGTAGACTTTTTTAAAAAAGATTGCGACTCTATCTGATACGCGTTGTCTAAATTTTTTTTTTTTTTTTTTGCATCTTTTTTAAAGATGTGTTTAGATAACACAAGAAACATTTCTTCCGGTTGACGTGCCTAACGTGTCATTCTGTGAATCAACGGGAATTCTTCCCTTACCACGCTTTGAAGTTCTGCTCCCCGTATTTCCTAAATACAAGCTGAAGACGGTATGGGTTCCTTTTCTTCCTTCACTATTTTGGTCCTTTCTTGAATCTTTACTAATCTTTTGCATTTAGTTGAAATATGGTAGTCAATGTCGATGTCTTGATTAATCCGATGGACGAAATAAGCTGGTCTGAAGAAAATGTACCGCTTGTTATGACTGTGGCCCAGGCTGCTAAATTCAAGATGTGGGTTGAAACTTACAATTCCTTCACGAGAAAAGGCAGTTTGAGGAAGAGAAAAAAAGATATGCCAGAAGAAGAAAGAGTCAGAAAAAGATACATGCCCACCAGTGCTGGCCTGGATACATACCATTGCACGTATTATGGACTGCCCAGTGAATCGGCTGAACGCCTGCGGAGTACTTCTTCAGCAAAATGTCATTGCAATGCTAAGTTTACTATACGATTTCCTTTCGGCTATAAACATGCTCCAGATGGAACACTCAATGTTCTGGAGCACGGCAACGATACTGTCAAAATTAAATGGACCTGGCATCATAATCACACTATGCTTCTTACAAACTTTCACTCGTCGGCGTTATCGAAAAAGATGAAAAATCTCCTATATACCTATGTATTGAAGGGCGTCGGTCGGAGAGAAATTTTCGACGAGATCCAAAAAGAATCGGAGGATGAAGGTCTAGGGGACCTGGAAGTTTTGAAGGTCAAACACTATCATTTACAGAATATTTACAGAAAGATTTTGTGGGATAAGGCTGTCAAAGATACAAATCTTGAAAATAGCTTGAAATCGTGGTCTGAAGAAGTCTCTGAGGGTGGGATGGCCATATTTAAAGA